>JAJEJH010000902.1:10495-80418 GCA_026122585.1 Anacardium occidentale | reverse complement strand
ATGAACATGCACGGTCGTGACCCTGCATTTCTAAGTCATGCACGGGTACGTGAACATGGCCGTGACCATACAAAATGCAGCATGCATGGGCATGCATCGCACTCTGTATCAACATGGCCAACATGAATTAAGCTTATTCCCATCCAAATAGCATACCAAATGTAAATTAACCATTTCCCATATACACAACACTTCATATACATATGTTTTTGCTACCAATAACACAATTTCTCATAATCAATCATGCAACCTATATGCACATATACATAAAACATATTTATCACTCACATATACATATCCATATTATCATCATCATCATTTTCATGGCATCAAGTACGCAAGGAACATCATAACATGTTGTAATCAAGCAAATCTCATCCAACACATGTATCAAACACATCAAAGAAAGAGGGAAAAAAGTAATGAACATCTACCTCTAGACATGCTTTCTTTCTCAAGCAAAACACAAGCTCACGTTGGATTGGAAGGTTCTGGTTACTGCTCTTCCCTTTTAGGGTTACTAATCTCTGAAAATCAAGTGAAAACTTTGGGTGAAAAATGAGCTAGAACCGAATAAGATTAACTTAAAACTAAGGTGGCTGAAACATAACGCACGCACAGGCGTGCACCTCAACATGCACAGGCGTGTATGGCTAAAAAAATGCACTACTAGCATTTTTTCGTGCTTGCATGCAAATCCTCTCAACATGACTCATGCAAAAGCCACCTAACTTAGGGAACACATCTATTTCACCCCTGAACTCTCTCACAACCCTAGTATTCTTACCAAATCACATTTGAACCTAGATTAGTTGCCTAAAAGTTATTCCTAACACTGAGATGTTACATAAAGATGTTCTTGATAGCATTCCAATATTTCTCACTTGGATTAGATTTACATTTATTACAAACAATTAAAGCAAATGAGATATTAATCGTTCATAACATCATGTACATGATTGATCTTATAGCTAAATCATATGAAACATAACTTATATTTTCTCTATCTTTATGTGCTTTAGGATACATGTCCTTAGAGAGATATACACCATGAATCATAAGCAACATCTTTTTCCTTAACTCATCCATTCTAATTCTTTTTAAATTTTTATCTATGTACATGCTCTAACTTAGTCCAAGCAGCTTATAAGATATATCACAATAAATCTTAATACCAAGAATATAGGTTACTTCTCTTAAGTCCTTCAAAGAGAAGCACTTGGTTAACCATGTCTTAACAGTTATCAGTGTGGCATATCATTCCTCATAATCAATATGTCGTCAACATACAATACCAATAATGTTACTACATTCCCACTAATTATCTTGTATACATATGACTCATCTTTGTTTTTTATGAATCCAAACTCTTGAACAATTTCATCAAAATGTATATTCTAACATTCGACGCTTACTTTAGTTTATAAATAGACTTTTACGATTTACATACTTTGTCTACTTGTCAATGAAGAATGAAACCATAAGAATATGTTGTATACACATCCTCTAAAAGGTTCTCATTTAGGAAGGCAATCTTGATATTTATATACCAAATCTTGTAATTATAGTATATAGCTATTACAAGCATATTCCAAATGGACTTAAGTATTGTAGCAGATGAAAAGTTTTATCATAATCAAAGCCATACTTTTTATTGAAACTTTGGTAACCAATGTGCTTTATAGGTATACATATTACCATCTATATTGACTTTCCTTTTGAAACTCATTTGCTTCTTTTGGGTCTTTTCCCTGTAAGTGTACACCAAAGTTCAAACTTTGTTCTAGTACATAGAGTCTATTTCAGACTTTATAGCTTCAAGCCAACTTTTGGAGTCAAGATCTATCATAGCCTCAATATAAGTTTTAGGCTTATTATCAAAGATTACCAGTACATCATTGTCCTGAGTTAAGAGATATCCATATCTCTTAGGCTTATAATGTAATTTGTCTTACCTATGTAACAAAAGTATACCATGTTTAACCATATCATGTGGCATATTGTCCTATTTAATACTTACAGATATTTAAAGTTCAAGAGTTTCATTGAACTTTACATTCCTCTTACTAATCTTTCTAGAAAGGAATTTTTTTCCAGAAAGATACCAGATCGAGCAATAAAAACTTTTTATAAATGGTAGAACAAATATATATTTGTCAGCATTTAAACTTAGCTTGTTTAAATTTAATTTCTTGATACAAGCTTTATAATACCAAACCTCCATGTAATCCAAATTAGGCTTTCACCCAGTCTACAACTCATAAAAAATTGTCTTTATAGATTTAGACGGGACATGATTAAGTGTATACACTGCAATCTCTAAGGCATAACCCTAAAATGAAACAGGTAATTTAGGAAAACTCATTATAAACTTGACCATATCCATCAAGATCAAGTTCTTCCACTTATATACATTATTATGTTGTGGTGTACTAGAAGGTATAAGTTATGACACTATACCATGTTCGTTCAAGTAATCACTAATTTCAGTACTTAAGTACTTCCCTTCATGATCATTATAAAAGATCTTAATACTTTTACTAAATTACTTCTCCACTTCGTTCTTGAATTTTTTGAACTTGTCAAAGCATTCTGATTTGTGTCTCGTATATTTAAAATCTTTGTTTTTTTGTTGTGGCACACAATGCTCTCATTTCCCTTTTATGCTCTAGTTGCTCATTCTTCTTTGGACTAAAGTCGAACCATCGGCTAGTCCTTCATAAGTGTCTTTTTGGCTTGATTTATATTGAAATCACATCAAAATTAATATTTCCTGCAAAACCAAACACGAAAACCTGTGATCCCAAAATATGTATATGATAAAGGTAAAATAATCAAATCACCCCCTAAAACTCTATAAATTGACCACAAAATTATACATGCAATTGACACTTATCAATATCAAATCTCTTTCTCACTCACAATTTTATAGTTTTATAGACAAATCACAAATTACAATTTATGGCTTATGGTTGAGATTTTTCAGTTTTGCTGATAATCGTTACATGGTTTTGTTGCATGAGCATTATATGCATGAGTTATCATGTAGAGAGAATTCATGCTAGTCTTAAGGGATTAAGTTTTATCTTTAAAAACAACTTAAGTAAGGCTACCTAGTCATCTAAGTTAAGTGGTGGCGTAGTAAATAAATGAGACATGAAAATGAGCATTAAGGTTAAGATGATGCTAAGTAAAGTTCACATGAAGTTGAGCATCAATTGAGATCATGCTTAAGAGTACATGATGAAAGAGTTAAGATCTAACAGTTATTTTGCTTATGAAGTGGTTTCACTCACTTTCTTTTGTCTTTATCTTGCAAATGTTTAAAGCTGATGAATTTGGTAGGAATAAAGGGCAAGTTACGTTATTGCTAGTAGTGGCTTTAGCTCAGTTTAGTATGCTAGTGGTAGTCATATGGAGACTAACTTTACCTTTTATATTTTTTACTGAGATGATGTATTTTACAAACTATGTGTTTTCAATTTTTGAGTTTTATTTTGACTTGATTTCTGAGATGTACACTTGAGTTTATGATTGATAATAAAAAGACTTCTAGTTACACTTTCCTTTATTATAAGCTTTGTTAAAGTACGTTTTTATAGACCCATTTGTTGGGTGGTTGTAATATATCTTTTACTACTTAGAGGTTGAGTACCCATATAGGTAATACTTTTAAGGTAAATGGGGTATTATATTTTGATGACCATAAGGTGAAATCGATAGATTTTGGTAACTTTGTCCATGAATTGATAGCTTCTAATGAATTTACAAAGTCAACGATGATCCAAATGGGTGACGCGATAGATTTAGGGTTAACTTGGTTGATTTTGACCAAAAATTGATTGTTTTTGGCAAAGCCCAACTACTAAAATTGTTGATTTGTCTAACTGTCATGAGTTTCTAATATTAGGGATGAAGATAGAGTACATTTAAAAGCGTCAAACTTGGTCTAGAATAATGACCCAACCCTATTCACCACTTCAAATTACAGCCGTCAAAACTTTACTTTGCAACCCAAACATATATAATCCAAGCCCAAATCTAAGCTTCAACCTAACTTATCATACCAAAACCAATATTGACCAAGCTCAAACTCTTCACAACTAAAACTGGACCCAATCATCAAATCTAATCCAAAACCCAATTGGGTTAAACCTAAGATAATTTACCCATTGGGCTCAACCATTCACCTATTAAGCCGAAATATGATTAACTTAATCAAACCAAACTCCTTTAAATTAAAACCAAAATATTTTTAAATCCAAATCATTTTACACAAAACCCACCTTATAGGTGTTTTTTAAAGAATATATATATATATTGAGATCATATATTTGATTTGATTTGGATACTAATTTGATTAGGTCAACATTTGAATTTGAAATTTATAATATCAGAAGAATAAATATGGTTACATTGAAGTGAGACAGAACTTGTTATTTGGGTGTTCTAGACAACCTTTAATTAATAAAGAGGTTTATGACCTCCAAAGAAGCTGACGTCTTCTTATAATATTAATAAATATATGTGTCGATTACTATCAATAATGTTAGGATTAGACAAATAATAATAATAATAATAATAATTTTAATTAGTATAGTATATTTGATTTGATCAGGATTAGACAAATAATTATAATAATAAATATTATTATTATTATTATAAATTGATATTATAGACATTTAATTAGGATAGTATATTTGATTTGAATAGGTCGATATATTTGATTTAATTAGAATAAAATTTTGATTTGATCGGAATATTAAATTTGATTTAGATAATATTTGGATTTGAACTTTAAAATATTAGGAGAATAAATATAAGTGGTTGGATTGACTAGAGGAAGAGAAAATTATTGTTATATTTGGCCTTTTTTGGCAACCTTTGGCTGATTTTTGGAGGAATGACACTTCTATTTGCCTTGGAACCAATGAATCAGATGAAGAAAGAAAGGAATTGATTTGATCAAAATGTTATATTTTGGCAAAAAATCAGCTAGTTCTGATGAGATTATTAAGCTGATGATGGAGCAAGCAAGATAATTAACAGAATATGATGTTACGGCGACCAAGAGTGCAGATAAAAAATTTTGGCGATTCAATTGACAAATTTCAACGAGTTCCATTTCTTCACATGGTGACGGAAAACAAACAGGCAATACATGAAGAAAATAACATGAAAAAAAAAAAGACATTGATGGGAATGCACTGGGCTAGGACTGAGAAGGCTGACGCTAAAAAAAAAAAAAAAAAAAAACAGAAAATACAAGGCTGATTCTTTTTTATCACCAGTGGCAATTGGAATGATACCAAAATAGGAGTTCTTCTAATTAGGCAGAGGAAAAAACCAGTCAGGTCAAATTAAAAAAAACTAAAATTTCTAATTTTTGTTCAAGGATAATAACAATACAAGAATAATGAACAGTAGTCAAGGCTCTGCGAGTATGTTCTCATTCAAAGCCTTATATGGTCGAGATCCACCTATAATTTTACGTCTTAAACAACGAGGTTAACATTTAGATTCAAAAATACCCTTAAATTAAAAGAGAATTTGTCAAGAGCGCAAAATAGAATGAAGAAGTATGCTGCGACTAATAGAAGGGAAGTGAAATTCCAAACGGGCAATTAGGTGTTCCTTTAGCTCTAACTATATCACTTTGTGTTTGTTGGCAAGTTACCCCAGTGAGAAACTCAACCCTAGATTATATGGCCCTTAGGGACACAGTGAAAATGTTGGGGGGAGTATTGATAGACCATTCAAGGTCTATTATAGAAAAAGAAAAAAAAGTGTCATCAACTAGCAATAAAATTGGATAGAAAAGATTCAGTGCAGCCAAAAATGGGAAGAGAATAAGCAGCAAAGGAAACTAGAAAAGATTCAGTCCAGTGCAGAAAAATATGGAAAGACAAGGTATATGGGAACATTAGTTTATTTATTGCATTCCACTACTCTTGTATCTCTGTTGTGTTGTGTTGTGGATTGGTGTGAGTGACTGCAACTTGCGTGAACAATATTCCACATGATTAAGGTCATGCAACAGAAACATGAACAACTTTAAGGAATTTTCTCTTAGTAAAAAGAAAGGCACCACATTCAAAGCTAACATTGTGCAAAGCTCACTTCGATATTCATCTAAAGCGTTTTCTTTTCCTGTAACTATAGTTAGCATTCAGTCTCTAGAATTCAATAAATAAGAGATACTGAGCTGAATTGAGCATCCCCACCCAGAGTGTCAACCCATACGCAGGCACATCAAATTTATTGCCTCTTCTTAACATTCGAAGTATGGTTTTCATACCTAGATTAGGTATTAACTAATGAAGAGGTTGATCCAAGTCAATTAGAAGTCAAATTAATTGATGGTGAATTGGTTAAAAGTGATTGTGAATTAACTGACATATGCTCAAAGATGATTTTTTTTTTTTCATTTTATACAAAGATCAAAGGGATACTGCCTAGGTGACTTGAGTGGTAACATGTCTAACTTCCAGACATGCAATGCACTGTAGAACCTGAGTTCAAGTCCTTTTAAGACAGGTTGTTAAAATCGATGTTTCATCTTGTTCCAATCTCTTCTCTAATAGCTCTTATATTGATGCCCTTATTTCTAGTCACCAGTAAACCATTCTCACTTCCAATAGCTTAATCCCAAGTCAATCTTAATATTTCAAGTTGCCATTACACATTCTCACTTCCAATCACTCCCAAAAATCTAGGTTCTAAAACCATGGCCAGAAGCAATCCAATTCTATCCTAAACAAGACATGACAAAAAAGTACAACTTGGTAAATAAACTTTAAACTCCACATAACATACTTTTGATCCATTGCCAGGTGAGGTGGAACATTGCCTAAAAAGCTCAGGTACCAGTGTTTCTCCGGCCAACACGAGCAACAAAACCAGCTTTGATTGGAGCAACTGATTGACCAGACCCACACTGCAAGAATGAGATCAAAAGATTAACCCTATTGTAGTTTAACAAGAATTTCTGCAACTGAAAGATGTTATATTTGAGAAGCATGTTAACATGAGGTACTTAAGATTAATTCCAAGGAAAAAAGACAGAAAATGATGCATCCAAATCTAGAATAAGCAAAGGCGAGCCTGAAGAAAAGATACATAAAGAGCATTTACCAAGACATTTTCACTGTAATCAAACAGGAAAGAAAGGGAAAATAAGGACCCCACAACTACGTCATTTATCAGACAATGGTAAGATAATCTGAAAATATAGTAAAGTCTTACATCATCGGCCAGGCCAACTATTGAAGGTTGGATTGGTAACATAATTCTGGTTTTTATCACCAAGAAAACCAAAAAAAATTAAGCTGAATTTTTTTCAATATTATTTTCACCACAATTGCCTGTATAATTTACCAAAAAGAGAAAAATTCAGATATAGGCCTCAGGACTAGTTCATTATCAGTCACTTACTAGAGAATCCGACAATGTAGGCAATTCTTATATCATTGGCCAGAAAATAGAAGATCTGTTAATAATTCCAGTCTTCAACACCAAGAAAACCAAAAAAAGAACATGAAGAAGAAAGAATTTTATCAACATTAATTTCCTAGACAATTTCCACTGTTATTAACTGAGACAAGAAAAAGAATTCTAACAACATTTTCTCCTATGATTTTCAAAAATTAGAAAACTGCCACACAAAAGCCTCAGGAACACTTTGATTTGTCAGTCATTAGTAAGACATCTGACAATGTCGGCAATTTGTGCATCATAGGCCACTCATTAGTAGACTTGGCAGTAACATAATATTTTCAGACCCCACCACAAAGACTATAATAAAAAATATATTTAAAAAATGTTTGGAAAAATTTAGGAATTGGTGTTTGGGTTGAGATATTCTAACTAAATTATTTGACTTTTTTGAGAACATTTACTGACCAATCTACCTTTATAGCTTCTCTCAACCAGAGGATAAGAGAATATATATGTTTATCAAGAGGAGTTGAAATCTAAAATTAAAAAAATAAAAGTCAGACATGCAAACCCTTTATGTTACACCAAACAACATCAATTCTGAAATTAAAAAAACAGTTATATAAGAAGCAATCAGTAACCACAACTCTCTGCAAATGCTACAACTGTCTGACAATGTAGGCATTTTTCAACTCATAGCATAACCTCCTTTGAAGAATCTTGATGTGAAAATATGCAAATTAGAAAACAACCTACAGGACAATATGCCAATATAGATAACATTATTCCTTTCTCAATAACATATAAGTTAATTTTGCAATACATAAACAGTCTTCAAATGGGCCACAATAAATATTTCATCTGAGTCAATGACAACCATATGACAATGTAGGCAAAATCTAAAATTATCATAGGCCACCCTCATGCGAAGATTTGGCAAATGATATGATCCTGATTGGAGTAGGATTTCATGTTTGACATAGTTCATTAATTTGAACATGACTACAGTTCTTCACCTCGGTTTGGGATGATTTTTAGCTTGTTGGAAAGCTGAGATAAAGGTCTACAATTGTCATTAAGAGATCCAAGCTCGAATTAGCTGTCTAGAGGTTCAAAATCAGGAGAGAAGTTCAAGCAAGCTTCTAGTCGCACTTAACTGACCTAGTCATGGTCTTTGGCCCATATCTTCATTTTTAGATGTCCAAATTGAGTGATTCAAAAGCCTAGATTCATCTACACGTTCGGGGCTACAAATATTATAGAGAGACCGAGACTTAGTTGGGCCTATAACATGGCTGAAATGAGTGTTGAAGTTGAAGCAGAAAACCTGGAGTTTAGTTTCATTTAATTTCAATCTTATTTATTAGTAATTGAGCTACACCTTTAAGTAAATTAGCTCAATCTATTTATTGGTGTGATTTTTATTTTTGTCCTATTTTATTTTAGATTGTTATTTTAAGTTTCTATTTTAAAAGGATTAATCTTTTAATTCCCAATTCAGATTATGATTGATCCTTTCTAATTTGGTTAGGAAGTCCTATTCTTAGTAGGATACAACTTAGTTTGCTATTTAATACATTAAGCTTGTAATAATAAAAAAAACTTTTAATGGATTAATAAAATAAAAAGGTTTCTCTTTGATTCTCTAAACCACTATGTGGTCTTATCAAACTCATAGTTTATGGCAAACGAAATTTATTCGATTTATTAATCTATCCTCAGACAGTAGATTGTCGTGTCTTTCCCTCCATATAATTCTAGGTTTGTCTCTCTCTTATAGGGATTGGGTCTAGGTTCCTGTGGGTTTTTGTCTGAAATTATAACTTAATTTGAACTTTCCTTAGAGAGCAAGGGTTGGGATTCATATTGATCAAGTTCCTAGAGTAGGTCGTCTAGCAGGTTCGTATCAACAAATATATCATTCAGAAAAATCTTTATTATGGCAAATAAAAAAATAGTGATTACAATGACATTTGTAAAATATATGTTACTTTCATCTTTATAGCCTATGACCATCACTAATATACTATAACATACCATATCAAGACCACATCACTAGTAAAACATCATAATAGAAGCATAATAATTTATTGACATGAGGGCATATGGATTTTTCACCTTCTCACATCTGAGGAAGAAGAGACGATTCTCCTTTGAAAGTATTGTGTCAGGACTTTTGCACCCAAGGCAAACAACATATTCATCTGAAAATGTTGAGAAGCTATTAATATTTAAGAATAACTAAAAGAAATAATTCCCAATTGCAAGTTCATATTTGAGGCAAAAATATATGGGCAAGACACTTACTGACATAACGACGAAGTATCCCTTCAAAATTCTTCGGAGCGAATCTCCCTTTCACAACCAATCTTTGTTGTCCATCAAGTGATCCACTCGTACCCAGTTCAGCAAGCAAGAATGCCATTACATGGTCTGGCTGGCGATGCATGCTATATTTTTCCCAATAGAAGACAAAGCAAAAAGATAATTGGTAGGAAAGTATGTAGCTTGCTATAAATGATAGAAAAACAAGTAATATTCCCAACAACAAGATCAATAAGTGTGACTATGCCAAAAGAAAATGAACCAACAATTGTTGAAAAATACAAGAACATACGTCTTGCAAAGGTCCATGAAATTCACGAAAACGGTTTTCTTTGTTCCCTCACGAAGAACTTGAGGAGGTCTCATAACAGTTCTACGCCTATCTCTAGCAAGTTCAGGATTGTTTTCTCGAAGAATGTTAAAAACCCTACCAAGAAGCTGCAAATACATAAGGACATAAGCAACAACAAAAAAAACGTTATCACCTTAGAAGAGAATAAACACTTTGTACAATACACAACAGTGTTATAGCAAGAAGAGGATGTACAGATACATACTGAATACATATAGAATACATATGCAATGAAGCTATATGTTTGGAGGATATTTTTAAGTCCTTATACACAATTTATGATGCACAAACGCACACATATATTAGGCCACAAGGAATATTTCAACAGATCCTGCTAGGTTGAGTGCAAAATAGGTATAACACATAACATTGAGCTTCATTATTCACTATTAGCTATAATGTCCACCAAAGCTTTTAAATTGACTATAACTTGAAAATTATACCAATAAAAATACAAGGCTACATATCAAAGCACTGACAAGTAGTACTAAAATAGACTTAGAATATAAAAAATTATGCAATATACCTCCTCATATTAATAATCACGATCACTTCCTTCCCAAGGGTAACGTTGTTGGGTTACAGCTCCATCTCCTTCTTCCTCATCCCCTACATGATCTGAATGGGCAACAAATAAACTTTCTTAGATTCTGTTATAAAGTATAAATGTAAACTAAAATTTCCATTTATTAGCTTATAAAATTACCATCAAAATCCTCTCCTGCATCCCCACTCTCCTCATTCAATATATTGGTTTCGACCTATGATTGATCACAAAATAAATATTGATTAAAATATGTAATATTTAAGCATAAAAACACCATGTACTTTAGTTTCCTTCTAACTTACTGGTTTCTTCTTCTTCTTTTTCAAACCAGCAAAAGTACTTTCAATCCCAGCAGAGACTGTAAGAAAAGAAAAACATTAAGTCTCCAATAAAGAAGTAATTCTTGTAACATATCCAATCAAGAAAAATTAATAGATTCCAAATCATTCATCCAAAAAGTAGTCATCCTACATCAAGTACCAGAAAGTTCTTCAGTTTTCTCAGCCAAATCATCCACAGAATCTTCTGCAGAATCCTCTACTACAGCCTTCTTCTTCTTCTTCTTCTTTTTGGCAGGATCGAAAGGGGCAAGCTGCAACAAAGAAGTTCATGAAATAAGATAAGCCAACAAAGCAACTCAAGTTAATCTGCCCTTCTAATATGGTCCTAAAACAAAAATAAAAACCCTAAAAAATTATGCTTTGTACCCAATTTTATCAAATTGCCAAATCCTACAATCATGCAAGTACCAAAATCAAATCAAGTACCCAAAGAAAACTTACTTCTGCCACCTCCTCCTTCCTATCATTCTGATTTCCGTCTGCCATTATTACCGCAAAACCTGAAAGATCAACTAAATAAATAAAACCCACAAAACACAAATCCTAAACCAAGTAATCAACAATAAAAAACAATTAAAGTTGAGAACTTGGTCATCAAACAACACCGAGATTTTTAATTCAAGATCAAATTCTTAAAGCAAACCCCACAAGATTAAATTTTACAGCTCCCCACTCTCCAAAAAAGATAACAAGGTGCTTAGAGAAGTCCTAAAGAAGAAAATGGAACTCGAAAAATAAAAATATTAACAGAACAGAAGATGAAGAATCTTACAATTAGAATCCGAGAGAGTTGCGCGTTGAGTGAATTTGATTATACTGCTTCCAACGACAATGAAAGAAAAAGGATTCAGCTGCTTTGATGACCAAGCATAGTTGGTCAAGCTTCAGCTGCCTAGACCTTCCGCATTATAGGGACTCCAAAATGGACCTGGTTCTCGTAAAGGCTCGGATGATATAAGCCCCCGTTTTGACTTTCCAACGAGGACAATTGATTGGCTGATCGTCCTATTGCCATGTATGTTTTACGTAACTGATGAATTCTCACCTGCAAACTTTTTAAGAGCCAAATTCCTGCGAGTTACTAAATTGGATGAGTTTTATTTGAATAAAGAGTATCAGCATAATTTCGTAAAACAAAAAATTCATTTTTTTAAAATTGAAATTAGAAAATTAATTGTTTAAATTTCAGGTGGCCTAATAATTAAAGTTTTTGTAGAAAACAGTAAAAAATAAATTAAAAATATTTAAAAGTGAACCAATGAAATTCTGATAGCTAGTGGACGGTGATTTTAATCGGGAAAGTGTTTGAATTTTCATCAACCAGTTTTTCATAATGCAAGGTGTGGCGACATATTGACAGGACACGTGGAGGAACGGCGAAAAAGCGTCAAGTATTTTCGTGCGTTGTTCCTGGATTAAAAAAAAGTCAATTAATGTCACTCTAGTTACGTTTGCGATCATTTGAGGTCAAAAAAATTAGGGCAAAAATCAATGATCCAAATTAACTTAGAAAATACAAACCAATAAAAATTAGACACATGGGAAATACGATGGCAATTTTCCACGAAATAAAAAATCAAATTTCAAACTTACACAACAACTTTTGAAAATTTGTTTGTTTAAAAAGTTAAATTAAGATTAATAGTATTTAAAATTTTAAATAATTACGTGTTTAATTAAAATATTTATAACTTATTGATAAGTAGTTGACGTATTTTATAAAATGTGATTTATAAATTCATTTTATTATTAAAATAATTAAAAAAATTCTAAATTATTTTATCAAATAATAAATTATATTAAGTTAATTTTTATTTTAATATTATAAAAATATATTTCAATCATATTACAATATAATTTAATTTTATAATTTAATAAACAAATATTTTATAGGCAAATATTTTATTAAAAATTTATATGAATAAATCTCTAATTTTATAATATGTAAAAAGATTTTAAGCCTTTAAAAGCTAAATTTATAAATTCATATATGTAAATAAAAATTATTATAAAACACAAAAAAAAAAAAGTACAAAAAGAATGGATATTTACTTGGTTGATGAAGAGATAGCATTAAATTTTAAACCTTTCTTATAAATAAGCAAAAATTTTTTTGTAGAAGAGTGAGTTGTTTAACTAATTAAATAAGGATACATGATAGAATTTTAAAATTAAATATGGGTAATACCATAATATACTTAATCAAAGTAATTTATAAGCATTAAAATGAAAAATTGGTCCCTTTAGCAATTTTTTTTTTTTGGATTGTAAGTTCAACTTATTAACTTAAAAACTATTATAAATAAACAGGTCAACTTAATTTAGGAGCTTATAATCTAGTTTAAAGACAAACACCCCCTAAATCATATAAGGCAAAACGAATCCTCATTTCGCTCCTTTTCTTAAAAAACTCTAAAATTTTTTTATATTCTTTAGATATCTCAAAAGGGTTAAATGCACAAACTAAAAGATGACGACAGTGAAAATGGTGATGAAAACATTGACAACAATAACTGAAACTAACTAAAAGGGAGAAGGTTTTTTTCTATAGTAGTTGTCAATAATGATGACAATTTGTGTTATGCTTTTGGAGCTTGAAAGTCAATTGACAAGCTTTTGCCGTTGAAGAAGAGTTATTTAGCATTTTTTTTTTTTTATTATTTTTGCCCAAATGAGGTTCAATCTCCCCCTTACATATGATGCATGTTTATACTGTGTAATGTTTTTTTGTAATGGGTTGTGTATTCTATTTATGTGAAAACAAGTGTATTAGGTTTCATATTGTTTCATGTTAATAGTTTTTGGTTTGATGAACAAAGTCCAATTTTGTTAAGGTTTTCATATGACTTATGCAAAGTGTTGAGTTATAAGGGTTTGGTGGTGGTAACATATATTACTTGCATGGAAATAGTAAAATGCTTACTTTAGGATTTCACTTTTAGAAAGTCTGTTGACTGTATGGGTTAGATTTTAATATATAACAATATGAAAAATGTTAGGTTAGGGTTTTAGGGCTTTTATGATGTAAGATAAGTATTCAGTGTTAATGGTTAGCATTTTCACTACAATAGGAAGGGCATTTATTGACCTTTTTATCGACCTTTAGTGACATTTAAAAACACTATTAAAATCTATACCAATGTTTGTACAAACACCGTTAAATTTTGCGTCATTATAACATTTATCAATATTTATTGTAAACGCAGGTAAATGTAAAAAAAAATGCCACTACTGGTTATATTTTTACCCTTTTTTAAACATTTACCGGAGTTTATAAGTATCAATAAAACCCATTTTTTTGGCGAAAATGTTTTTCTACTATTATTCGTGTCAAAATTATCGATGTTTATTACACCTTTTATCGGTGTTTTTTGTAACTTTTATCAATGTTTCTAAACATCGGTAAAATCCTGATCCTGTGGAAATTGAATTCCCACAACAGTTTGTGTCAAAATTATTGGCTTTTATAAGACCTTTTAATAGCATTTTATGGAACTTATACCAGTGTTTTTATATGACTTTTATTGGTGTTTTCTATAACTTGTATCGATGGTTTTTTTTTTATGTTTTTTGCTACATTTTTCAATATTTTTTACCAATATTTTTTATTACTCATTGTTTTTGATCACTTTTAAGGTTATTTTTTTTTATTATTTTTAGAAGTGTTTGTATTACTTTTAGTAATGTTTTTTATTACATTTGTTAGTTTTTTTTTTTGTTACTTTTCCAGATATTTGTCTTTATATTTTTTAATATTAATTAAAACCTATTTTCTTCATATTAATTAAATATTTCTAGTAATTGACTATTTCTTGAAAAAGTTGAAAAACTTTTGAATCCTTATGTATACAATTCAAATATAACCCAATAATACATATATTTCCTTAACAAATAAATATTCTACATAGTACTTACAATGTACAAAAGTATCAATTCCATTCTTATGTGCTTAATATAATTCAACAATTTCAAAAGGACTAATATAATACCAATACCTTAAAAATATTCAGAAGTATTAGAACTTGTACTAAACTATAGAAAAACTTGCTTAAAATTCATCATTCCTTGATGATTATGAGGTGACATGAAGAAAATTTCTATCTGAAAAAAAAAAATTAGGACATTAAAAGAATGGATGAACTTCACATTAAATACAACAAACACAATAATTAACCAGCATCAACATTCAATTTCATTCTTATGTTACGTAAAACTCATATCAAGCTCACTAAATACAATACTCAACCAAAACCAAAATTCAATCCAATTCTAATGATACTTTAACTCAAACACAATAATCAACCATCATTAATAGTCCATCCAATTCATATGTTACTCAAACTTGTACCTAGCACAACTATAGCATCTTGACCTAACTTACCCTTAGAAACCTATACTGTAACACTTGTTGCTATATATTACTGTGTACTATAAATATAGAGATTTTTTTTTCTAAAATATGTCTTCAATATGTAGCAAGAGTCTCACCCTGCCTGACTAACCAAAACATATAGGTAAAAACAATAAATTAAAGTGTGATGAGATGTTAAAACCCACTATATAGCATCTTGAAAGTAAACTTACACTTTACTATTATATTTAATAAATACTGAAAACATATATAATACTGTACACCCATATGCATGAGCAATACAAAGTATACAAACCAACATGCCATTTGTTGAAAACTAAAATATATATATATATATATATATATATATATATATATATATATATATATATGTATATATATATACACACACACACACACACAAAATTTGAAAAGAAGGGTGAGGACCTGCTCAACTGTATCCCACTCTCCAACCATCTCATGCTCTAGCTCAGCTCCCCAAGACACTAACTTGTAAAAAAAGGATAATTGAGGGAGATAAGTGATAAGTCACTCAGTAAATATTTTTTATCTCTATTCTCAAACAGGTTTACTATTTTGTTCTATCCTTGTGACTATTCATAAGACTTTTTGCTTTCTTATCTGAATTCTTAATTGATGTTACTTTTGATCTTTTCCTTACCTCACTTCTTAACTAAAGACATTTATAAACTTATTCTTTTTCCCATGTTACTTAACTAATTCATTCCTGATTTTTTTTTCTTGACATCTTATATATATAGTTTGGCAGACTTTACTTAGTCTATTACAAGCCTCTAAAAATCGGTTCTGTTATACTTTCATGGTAGGTCACGAAACTCTGAATTTTTCTTACTCATTTTGATCTCTAGTCTCTCTCTCGTTTTTTATTCTTTCACTTTACTTATCTTACTGCTACTCTAATGAACTTAACTTAGTTTAGTACAAATCTTATACATTTATCTTCTCTAACTTATATGGTGATTCACATGTGGCCTTATGCTATGTCATAAGTACGTATATGAGTATACATATACAACACAATATGAAGATATATAGATTCTTCTAGGATTTGCACACTTTCAATGTCTTTCTTAGCTCATGATCTTCCTTTTCTAGATTTTTGAAGATGTTGTATAAGTATATTATACTGTAATACTCATGATTAATCATGAGAATTCATCAAATTTCTCTTTTAGTTATATTATAAACTCTGTTTCTTACTGAAGCTATTTCTAATTATGAGGTACTTGCTCAATATTACTTATGATTTCCTCTAAATCTTCCCTAGTTTCTTTTATGTTCCCGATTATGTTATTCATCATATTATAATATTTGTGACTTGTCATGAGTCATTGTCTACTTATAAACTTTAGTATCTGATTCATAGTTACTCTATTTTTGGTTTACTATTTTGTTTATAACTTACTCTATAAACTTGCTTATCTTGTTACATAAATGAAACTCCATACGTATTTATGTCTCTAGGATTACATATTCTGACTTTCTATTACTTATCAATATATTTGACAAGTTCTACTTCATGTTTCTGTTACTTATCATAATTTATTTTTGTTTTACCTATTCTCATGCTCTGTATGATATAATATAAAGTATGCTAAAATCATGTCTAGTTATATTGGAAAACATATCTAGGCCTTTAGACCTATTTTTTGATAAACATCATTCTAAAAATGTTTTTCGAAAATATTGTTAGGATCCAAAGATCCTAAAATACTGAATAACTGAGTAAAATTTATATCTAAAATCTCTATATTTTTGAAGATACCTATTATCTTGTATAGACTGATGAATATAAGGATTCGACACCTTAATTATGTAGGGTTTTATTTGAAATGTAACTGATTAGCCATTTGATGTTTAATATCTAAATTGAGTATGATACTAAACTGAATCTAACACATGACTAGCATATATAAATGTCTTCTCACATTGCGAATACTAGTGAATCCTTTAACTGATGGGCATGTGTATCCACGGTATTCACTCCTAAAATGATGTTCGGATTATCATTTTTCTATTTAAATAAACATATGCATGTGGAACACTTGATCTCTTTATGTAAACTAGAATCACGATTAATGTGTTGTTTTGTAAAAATTCTCTCTATTCTCTCTGATTTTGTAACTTGTATATATTTTTGATTGGTTTGTTAGTACTTGTATGAGTTTCTTGTTCTAACTCTATAGCTTGTTTATAGTTCTTATTCTACTCAAACACTATATATATACGTACTGTTCTATTTCTTTGTATAGTACTATATATTTTTTTTAATTTTTGACTCGGTATAATGTCTTGTATATAATAAGTTGTTTATCGAGTACATCTATTCTGTACATTTCTTCCTTTCTAAAGTTCTCATTACTATAACTTAACAAGCTTGTTAATAAGTTTAGTGTAAGTTGTTTTGTGTTCTGCTGTATATCTATTATGTTTCATATGTTTCTTTAAGAGTTGATATTATTGTCTTTATTCCCACTTCTATTTTATGAGTGTAATCAACCAATTACCTATGCTGATTATAGACTATTGTTGAGTTCACTTATTTGTGTGAGTTTTGTTTAGTGATTCTGAAAAAAATATTTTAACTTACTATGTTGTACTCTGTTATGGAGGTTTCCTTACTACATTTTCTATCTCTTCTCATTTCCTTAATTCTATTGTAAATATATGAGTTTTATTCTTTACTCATTTATATTTTTATTTATTTTATTGTTTCTGCTATTTCCACTAGGTGCACGAGTGTACATGTGGTCATGCATATGTTCGTGCTAACTTCTAGAATTTTCTCATTAAATTCTGGCTTGTCACACGGTTGGACATTTCAAGACATACGGTCGTGTCCCTGTATGTACGGGCCTGCCATAAATCCTTTGCACGGTTGTGACTTAAATGAGACACAACCATACAAAATTGGGAAAGGCACACAACCGTAACCCTAAAACACACGATCATGTCCCTCAAAAGCACTACTGTAACATCCCGAAATTAGCAGAAAAAATAGGTTAATATTAGCCTTCATACATGAAAAAATCTCTTTTTAGCAGAAAAAATAGGTTAATATCACCCTTCTAAGTTAATATTAGCAGAAAAAATTAATAAACGAAAAAGTCTCATTTTTAAAGTACCAAGGGTAGAAAAAGTCATTCTCCCACGTAAATACATGAAAAAATAGATTAGCCTTCGTACAATCAGCAAATATTTTCAAGCATAAAATAGAATAGGATTCTCACACGTTTAGTAAATAAAATAGGTGAACTTTGGCCCCATAAATTGATCTTTAAAATTCTTTCCCTCTTTAAATATATATTTTTGACAAATTTAACCTTAACGATACCACAATTTCAAAATATATTATTCTCTAGTTTATATTTGATTTAATTCTTAAACTTCAATTCTTACTTAAAACACCAGATCTAACTTTTCTAAATAATTTAAACATATTATTTTATTTCAAAATATTATTTATTTGATAAAATCATGTCACCAAAATTCCAGAAAATAATAATACAACATAAATCTATATCTAAAGGAAAAAAAAAAAAAAAGGGTTCAATATTTAGATATAACTTAATCGAGTATAAATAAAAAAAAAATCAAATTAAGAAATTAAAAGTTAAAAATATAGAAACAAAACGCTAAGTTTAAATTTTGAAGAAAATCATTACAAACAAGAACTGTAACTAGTCTAATTCAGCAAAACTAAATTTTGATATTAAAAAGATTCTAATTTTTAAATATTATAATAAAAATGTACCACAATTCCGATTCTGGTGTATGGCTTGGATTTAGTTAACAATCCCTGACTCAATTTTCTTTTCACTATCACCCTGACTCAATGAAGCTCGAGACAATCTAGATTCAAGAGAGCTCAAGCACAAGCACAAGCACAAGCTTTAAAATAATATAATTTGTTATCCTCACAAACTTGAAAAATTTAGTTCGAATCAATTAAAATAATATCGATTTATTAATATTCACATCAAAGGGCCATATTAATGACATTTTAAAAAAACTTGTTCCAATACCCGTTTAGAAGCTTGTATCTACCAAATTCATTAAGCTCAAATTCGATTTTTAATTAGCCAAACCAAATTCGTGCCCGGCTCAGATCCAACCCTAGCCTCTTTCAATGACCAAATTTGTCAGCTCCAATCCTTAATGTACTTACCTGAGAGCTACCAGAAATATAGTAACTTTGTAGCAAATGATCCAAACACATGATAAAAGAAACTTAACAATTCAATGCCAAAGTGCCAAAACTTTTAAAACAGACAACTATCCGAAAATAAAGAAAAACATTTATAACTAACGAGAGGAAGTAGCTTAAACATCAACTCCATGATCCTCAGCAATGAGTAGCTTCCCAGTAGGCTTTGCCAAGAGATCTGTGTACTCCTGGAATGGAGATTTCAGGAAGCGGGTCTCTCTCCAAAAGTCGGGCGTCAGGAATCCATAGGTCTTCAACAAACACTCAAAAGTTGCCTGTGGATTTTGAACAAAGAAAGACATCACACACCAAGAAGCCTAAACTAAATTAACAAAAAAAAAAAAAAAAAAAATTGCTATAGAAAAACCACAAACCATCGGCTCCAATGGCAATTAAATGGAAGCATCAAAATGAAATAAATAAACAGAATCACAATGCAGCGACAGAAAAATATAAACCTCCTGAATAAGGGCCTTCATCTTCAAATTCCAGTACACATAAATAATGGTAAAAACAATAGGTAAATCAATTAAAAACATTTAAATAAATTTTCCACTCAGAACAATGAAAAGCTGTCAAAATATCAACATAAAACCGAGGAATATAAGAACCAAAAAGGCACAAATTTGTCGATAAAAGTAGCACCAATTGGGGAAGCATACACAAACACATAAAACGCGAGAAAAATCATGAAATCGGATCTAAATCAACATCTGAACCTTCAAAGAATGCATTATAGATTACAGAAACACATTTCATTTTTATCTGAACAAATAATAAATTTAAACCTTCACCAACATATCTTCAAAGTTCCACTACGACTTAAAACCCTAGTTAAAAATATCACCTTTTTAGTGAAATAATCAATAATCAAATCAAAGCCATACCATTAATTAATACAAATTAAAAAAAAAAAAAAAAGAGTAGAGATCTAAACCTTCACAAAGTTTCCTAGAGTCTTTGTAGACCCTCGTGAGGAAGTGAAAACATCCTCAATTCCGGCGAACTGAAGAACCTTCTTTGGAACCCTAGCAGCCACGATTCCAGCGCCACGGGGTGCCGGCACCATTCTCACGGTAACACTACCACACTTCCCGGTAACCTTGCAGGGAACAGTGTGTGGCTTACCGATCTTGTTACCCCAGTACCCTCTTCTCACCGGGATAACAGATAGCTTGGCCAATATGATAGCTCCACGAATAGCAGTAGCCACTTCCTTTGAGCATTTGACACCGAGGCCGACGTGACCGTTACCGTCACCGACTACCACAAAAGCCTTGAACCTGGTCCTCTGACCTGCACGTGTCTGCTTCTGAACAGGCATGATTTTCATGACCTCGTCCTTCAGCGAGGGCCCGACGAGTTGATCCACAATTTGATACTCCTTAACCGGCAAGGAGTGGAGGTAAATCTGTTCAAGGCTCCTAATCTTGCCCTCTTTGACCAAGCGCCCAAGTTTAGTGACTGGAACCCACTTCTCTTCTTCCTCTCTACGGCCAGCGCGGCGACGGCCACGAGGACCGCCACGATCACCACGGCCACCTCGGCCAAATCCACGCCCGAAACCACGTTCGCCACCTCGTTCTGCCATGCTTGTAATTTGGTTAGGGTTTCTTTGTTTGCGATAAAGAGGCAGACTGAGAGCTAAGATTGAAAGGTACGTTATATATATCAGTGTGAGGGTGGGGAAGTTAGGGTTTTTGTTTGGATTGGACTGGAATTAAGACAATCTTGTCAACCCGGATTGGGCTGGTTTGGTCCTAGAGTAAGCCCAAACTTGGGTCAAGATATCTTGCCATTTAAGGTATCTGATTCTCAAGATATCAATGAAACGTATCATATGATGATAACTAGAGTTTGGTTTTAGCCTCTCCTAATTCTCTACTCACTTTTTATATTTATGGTAAGGGGTTCCATTTAAGTAAATGTAGTAATTTTGAGTAACAATGTAATAGTAGTGTCCTTTGAAATGTTAGTAAAAGTAAATGCATTTGGATGTTGATGAATTCTAGAAAACTGATTTTGTGATGAAAGGAAACTTGTTGCAGAGGATTTGGCATATATGATTTTGATTGTCTCACTATGATGTTTTGGAAGGTGGATGATCTTCATCAAGTTTTGATATCTCGATTTAAAGTCACTATTTGCTAGTCATCATTTACTAATCGTTATTTATTGGAATAATCTTCAAGAGTTGACTTGGGACAATTTTAACTGTATAACAATTGTTCCCTAATTTTAGGAGTGTAAATAGTGATGATAAAAATATTTTGATTACTTACTCCATATGGGTGTCAAGATTTCAACTAATTGGATGACGATAGGTGGCGAACATTTAGTACACCACATCTGTAAGTCATGTGCTAGTTGAGTTATTTCAAAAGTTATGATGTCTTGAGAGTCACGTTTCTCTACCTTAAAGGTTGATGATTGACAAATATTTGGGAGTGGTTTTGAATGGTGTAGATGTTCTCTCACTTTTTTCTCAATTGCTTATAAGTGAGTTGCTAGAACTTTCATTTTAGTCTTGAACTTTTCTTGCTTTCTTAGGAGAAACCATAGCTTTCAAAATCGAGCATTTTTCGTGTTCTCTCATCCTTTCGCCAAGGTAAGGTTTTCTTCAAACTAACATTCTTCCTCCAAGTTTTGTTTTCTATTTCTTTAGTGATGAAAATGTCATATGTCTTTCATATTTCTTTTGGAAGTTTCAATAATGATGGTGTTTGTTGCTATGTTAGTTAAAAGGTTACCTTATAAGTCTAACATGATTTTGACTACTTGTAGTGTTCCGTCTTCACTTGCTACAGTCGAAATATGAGAAGTCTAGCCAAGTATATTATATTTGGGAACAAATGGCAAAATGCGTGGCACACACGAAGATGAAGTCTATCGCCTACAATTTCTTTTGTTATAACACTAAAAGTTAAGGGGAAGTTGTGAAATTAATCTTTCATCATTTCATTAGTTATCTTCTCAAACAATAAGAAATCTATCGCCTACAATTTCATTTTTTGTGTATTATGTTTTGTTGGTTGGTCTGTTCTTATTATATGTTATTTCAATTTCAGCTATTCTGGGTTTCTAGATGTTGAAAATGAGTCGGGAAATTAGGGGCGTTTAAGAGTTCAAGACGTTGGAGAGGTTAGCGATAAGATCAGGTGCCTGTATATTTTTTCTCTTTTCATTTCTTTTAGGAATATATGTTAGGGAGTAGTTTTATTGATGTTTTAGGTTTTCCAATAATGCTACTTACATAAACTTATACAAATTAACATGACATAATACGATTCAAGAAGTGAAAACTAAAATAGATTAAACAAATAAATGATGAAAATATGGCAATTTTGCACTCACTGTACATGGTATTAGAGCAAAAGTGAGGTTTTGAATCCATGTTTGAATTCCTAGCACATGTTTGCATAGGAAACTCACATGACCAGGTGTTGAATCCCTGTATTCATTAGTTTGCGTAGCACAGTTTTCAAATGTGATTTTAGATACAGATTTTCAGTACTTTTTAACAGTTTTTATATAAGTTTTTCAGATGATTTTAGGATCTTTTGATCCAACAATAGTATTTCAGTAAAACAGTAAACGTTCAGAATACATGAAACTCATATGATGATACGTAAATTACAGAACGTAAATACCAGAACGGTAAAGATATGTATATCAGAACAGAAAGCTAAATATTACAATAGTACATACGAGAGCCGGTTCGGTTTCTCTCCAGAATATATGTTTCAGTGTTTGAATGTTATGGTAATCCTCCGAAGAGGATTGGTTTAGGGTCAGGACAGGAAATGCTTACTGGGTGAATATATCACTCATTCCATACTTTCCTTTCTCTTGTGGGTCAGTATTTTAGGGGCTGAGAGGAGGATATGGTTGCCGGCTGGGATCCAGCTCTTGTTTTCAGTTTTATAGCATGCTTCCGGTTTGCATGCTTTCATAGTTTTCTATTTGCTTGCTTTTACAGTTTTATTTGTATGCTATTGTATAGTATATGTACATGCACGCTTTTGTATATACTTTGCAGATATATATATATATATATATATATATATATATATATATATATATATATATATACACATAAAGAAATTTTGGGCCACATCTTCTCATGTTCATTCCATGTTTTTCGTTACGATATTTCAGCTCAGTTTTAAGTATTTTTGTTATATATTATTGGAAACATGTTTTATTTTGAATAAATTATTACTATTGTTAATCACATCAAATCACGTACAATAATATATAGCAGGAGTGCCTATAGAAATCTAGTGACTAGCTAAGTAAAATATAGTTAATTGTTGCTTAAAGTAATGTTGAGGCTAAGTTTAAGGCAATTGCTCAAGAAATATTTGAGTTAATTTAGGTAAAAAGAATCCTTGAGAACTTACAATTGTCTATAAAAACTTGTTATCCTCTATAGTGGTAGCAAACATGCCATCAGTATAGTTTATAGCCTGATTAAGCATAATTATATAAAACAGATTTAAATTGACAAAAACTTTATTAAGAAAGAAATTGGTGGAAAAGGGGATAAAACTTATGTACATCCTATCCACCACATAGGAAGGAAATATTATTACGAAGACCTTACTAAAACCTTCCTTTGAGACATTGATATACAAGTTAAGAATGATAGACTTTATTTACCAACTTAAGGGGGAGTGTTAAGAGTGTTAAGAAGTCATTTAAAAGTTTGATCTCCATATCACTAAACATGTCAAGTAATTTAATGTATAATATGAGGTTTTCTTGTTAAAGTAGAAATTCTATTTTAGGAACATATAATGTTGTATATTTATCCCCTTGTATATAATGAAAAGTAATACATATTTTCTTCAAAGAATTGTGTTCATTAATCAAGTTGTTTCTTAAGTAAAAACCTTTTACTGACTTTAGATTTCTTGGCATTTATTTATAAGCTTCGATTTTAGTCCTTAAAATCTAATGATACAAAATATTCCATTTAAAATGTCAATTCTTTTAGATCCCTAATTTCTTGAAACATAGCATCGTTATCCATAAAGGTTTCTCTTTGACAAAGTGCTAGTGGAATTAAAGTTGATATGGTGGCTGTAAATAAACTTAGTACCCATGATTTCTCCTAGGTAAAATCAAATTTCTATTATCTTACAATAGAGTAGTTTTATCAAATATCATTTGCCAAATTCTTAATAGTAGAGTGTCTTGGCACTGTTAAAATTATATAAGAATTAACATTCTAATATTTATATTAAGGGTAATATGGTTTTTATAATTTATAGAAGTTAAAATTGTCATTGGATAATTTCGACAATTAATATATAAAATTTTCTCTTTGCGTTGGATGGGTGCATGAAAGGCTGCAGATTAAATGCAAATTTAGTCCCCAAATTCCACTGAAAACATACCCATCCTATAAAATGTGTTAGTACTGAATTTGGAAGCACTGGATTGTTTCAACATTGAAGAGGATAATTTATTGGGAGAAGAGCTACTACAATTGGCTTCCAAAACCCAAAAAATTTCCATGGCAAGAGGTATGCATCAACAATTTAATTAAATTGGCTTGGTTATGATTTAGGATAATATCTAGGATTGAATTTACATTTGGTATAAGAGCCCTTAAAGACCACTGCCTGGATTATATTAATCAAATTTTATTAAATTGGTTTTAGGGTTAATGAATTCGAATTTGGGGCTTTTGTGATTTTGTTGTCTATTATTGAAATTGATGTCATATTCATGAAATTCGACATCAAATTAGTCTGTGTTTGAAAAACAGAAAATTTCAGAGCAGAAATTGAACCCTAGATCACACGTTAGGATTCTAACTATCATGAACGGTAGTCTTAACAATGGTGTTAGGACATTTTGGACCCTGAGATTGGTTGTTTGAGCTATTTGCATTATTTCCCCTAATTTAATTGTTGGTTTTATGGTAAAAAATTGGCTCAAATTTGGCCTGAAAATTTGACAAAACTTAATTGGTTTTTTAATCTGATTCTCTACTATGACTCGATAACCATTGCAATTCAAACGTGTTTAAAATTTAAATAGTAAAAATAACTACTATAATTAATGTGTGTCATCAGTTTAAACTTTTTACATGAGTGCTTTAAATGTTTTGTAACTGTTAAAGCATTATTTAAAGTATTAAAACATGTGCTTATAAAATATTTTAAAATTTTAAATTCTAACATTATCAACTACATACTTAAGGTTTAAGTCGGAAAATAGAATTTTATGAATCATAGTGATAGGTTCTTTTAAAATACGTATTACTTTCCACATATCACAATATAATTTTCCTTTTAAAAAAATTCATATATAGATTAAAACTTTATGAATAAATCTCAAATGTTTATTTTTAGTCCTATATTATACTTGTCTCTTTAACAAAAATATATACAACTCGACCCCTAGGGCTTGCCCTAGCGGTAAGGGCCTTGGCCAACCCTTGTGGTGGCCAGGGTTCAAACTGCAGTGAAGCCAATAACCCTTGATTTATCCGGTCTGTGGTTGCGGGTCTAGGTGGTCACAGACCCCCGAGTTTAAACTATCCGATCAGTTAGGGTTAACCGACTGGTATGGATAGAGGTTCGAGGTTATCAAAAATATATGTATATATATATATATATATATATATATATATATATATATATATATATATATATATATATATATATATATATATATATATATATATACAACTCAATAAGAAACAAACTAAACAAAATCTATTCACATAAATATGTAAAGTATCTCTCAAAAACACAAATCATAACGAACCAAAAGTATAACATGATTTTTGAAAACTTTAGGTAGTATGCCTTTTTTTAGAGAATTGACAATCATCTGCTTAGTTTGAATATGTTCTATGAGCACTTTTTAAACTTTTATGTGCTCTCTGATTGCTAAGTATTTAATGTCAATGTGTTTATTTTGATCCCACTTTTATTATTCTTAGCGAAGAACATGATAACAAAATTGTTATAGTACAATTTTAAAGGTCTCAATATGAACTCAATAATTTTGAATTTAGAAATGAAATTTCTTAATTAGATACCCTATATTGTAGCCTCAAAACAGGAAACGAACTCAGCTTTTATGGTAGAAGTGGCAACCAAACACTGTTTTGCACTTATTTAGGAAATGACTCCCTCGGCTAGTATGAATACATAACAAGATGTTGATTTATGAGAATCAACACAACCAGTGAAGTTGAGTCTGAATATCGAATAACTTCTAAATTATCAAATCTCCTACATGTAAACATTAAATTCTTTGTTCCTTGAAGGTACCTTATAACCTTCTTTACAACTTTCTAATGATCCAAGCCAGAATTACTTTGATATCTTCCCAATACTTCAACTACAAATGCAATATCAGATTGGGTACAGACTTGAACATACATTAAGCTTCTTATCACTGAAGCATATAAAATGTTTGCCATTTATTTTTTTTCAATATCAAGCTTAAGACATTAATTCAAATTAAATCTGTCACATTTGATAATAGGTGCAATACTCTGTGAACAATCTTTCATCTAAAATTTCTCAAGACTCTTAAACAGACCTTTTAATATTGGTATTTAAGATTTCATGATATTGTGTCTTTTTTTGGTTTTGTAGAAAATGTCATAGATTAATGTATATATCACAAAGTTAGTGGGAGCAAAATCATCTTCCTTGTGTTGTAGGCTAATGATATTTTGCTTGCAATCAACGATTTGGGGTTGTTACATGAGGTGAAAGAGTTTCTCTCTCAAATTTTGATATAAAGGATATGGATGAGATGTCTTGTATCATTACATTAAAATATATAAGGATAAATCACATCATGTCCAGATTAGTCAATGTTTGACTGTTGACCAATCAACACATGTGAAGGAGCGTGCGCTCGTGTGATGGAGAATGGCAGCAAGTGAGATGTGTGTGATGGCACATGGTAGTTTTTGTTAGTGTGTGAGCCAATCGATATAGCATCCTAGTTTTCGAAAGCCTTTTCGGTTAGAGCTTTGGGGTTAGAAAGGAGATTCAGTGAGAGATTGAGAGTCTAGCAGAGTTCAGGGGTGAGTTGGTAAGTTTTCAAAGTGTGTGGCCTTCGTAGAATTCTTTCGAAAAGATTCGATCGTACGAATGCGCGGGAAATGAATTAAGTTCATTTTCCCTTGTGCACGCCCGTGCATCATGGGTGCACGACCGTACGTGGCATAGTATATAAGTGGAGCTGTGAGCTTTATGTCATTTTTCTCACCCAAGTTTTCTCTTTAGCAAATTTCTCTCTTCATTTCAGTAGCTCCCATTCCTAGAGAGGAAATTCAGCAGCCAATATCTCCCAATCTAGCAAGAGAGCCAAGAGATTAGTGTCCGAAAAGTGGTTTTCAGAAGCATGGCAAGAGGTAAGTGTTCTCTTACCTTTCCCTTGTGTTTCCCAGCTTGTTTTGTGAGTTTTGTTGCCATGGATGAATTCTTTGCATGTTGATGAATGTTTGGAATGCTTATATGTCATTGCATGTTGATTTGGTTGATGAATTCCCACTCTTGAAGCATGCATGTGTGTATGTATGGTTTTAGTGAGAGAAAGAAGAGGTTTCCATGGTAGCTTTCAAGTGGCTTGATGCATGTGAGAAGTGAGACTTGAATTGTGTTGTTTGTGATGCTGGGAATGTGCTATTGAAGTGTTATTGCAATTGAATGTGAGATGGTATACGTTTGAGGCAAGTTTCTAGGCGGTGCTTTGTTGAAGAACCAGACGCACGACCGTGCGCCAGTATGGCACGATCGTGAGTCTTTGTTTTTCCAGACGCACGCCCATGTGCACGACGTGTGCACGACCAGAAATTGCCCATGCACCCCCGTGTGTCCGCAGATGCACGCCCATGCATGCGTTTTCAGAGAAAGTGAATAGTAAATTCCAGTAGCTTGCACGACCAGGCGCACGACCAGCGTACGGTCCCGTGCGTCCTGGTGCACGCCCGTGCACTTTTCATGCACACCCGTGCATCAGCAGATTTTCAGAAAAATGATTAAAATTTGATTAATTAAGCATAGGAATTCAGATAAATGGTTAAAGTGCTTCAGATAAGCATCAGTTGAGTATGAAATCAGATAATAAGCTGCATGTGCATATCATGACATGACATGTAGTTTCAGAAAGGATCATGGGATCCGAATTTAGTAGTACTTAGTATTCAGAACCTGATGTACGGGTAAGAGTAAAGGTGGAACACGAGGGGGCATCTGTGGGATTCAGCCTTCTGACACCAGTCAGAACGCTCAGCAGTATTACAGATTCAGTTCCTGACACCAGTCAGAGAATTCAGCAGTATTTCAGTTTCAGCTCTCTGACACTAGTCAGATCGAAGCAGTACAGTATTCAGATTCAGCTTTCTAGCCAATAGCTAGACTGTTCAGCCCACATGGCCAGGATGCCGAATCCCTGTGTTCACCAGTCTGATCAGCACAGTAGGAACCCGAGGGTACAGAGAGGTATTCAAATGCATGCATCCAGTATATTCAGTGAGCATGGCATGACATACACATCATGACATGAATATTAATGACATCATTATATAATGAGAATGAGATTCAGATAACAGTTTCCAGATTCCAGCAAGCGCATAGATGTATGATTAGGGCCGAAGCCCAGGTATGTTTGATTTATATGATTGTTTGTGATTACTTGGGTATTGAGGGAAGTAAGGAGCGCTTACTGGGTGATCTTTATCACTCATCCCCCTCCTTCTTCCATCCTTTTCAGGTGGTTCGTGCTGGGTTCGAGGAGCGGTTGGATCGAGGCTGACGGAGAGGGCACGCACACACATTGCGATCTCAGTATGTATATCAGTTTTGGACCTGTGTGGTCATATGTATCTTTTGTATGTTTTCAGATGTTTCCAGATGTACAGAAACAATATATGTATGTATGAAAAAAAAAGGCCAATGGGCCCATTGTACAGAACAGTATGTATTTTACAGTTGATGTATATATTTCAGATGTAATCCAGAAAAGCTTCTGCATGTGCAAAATGTGTATAGTTTCAGATTTCTGTTTTTCGTAGGATTCCCGTCGCGGGTACCCATATTTTCAGATAATTAATAAAAGCTCCCCATAGTTTTCAACAGCAGCAGGGGTACTCGTGGCGGCGGGTCCTACAATCGAGGTGGTGCATGGAATCGTGTGCATTCATCTAACAGTGCGTTCTTGGCACGTGGGTGCTTTTAGCTGCCCGATTCAGTGTTTTGTATGGGTTTATATACTGAAAAATGTAAATTCAATCTTAGATGTTATCCTAAATGATAACCAAGCTAATTTAATAAATTGTAAAAGTGTACCTCTTATCATAGAAATTTTCAGGGTTTTGGAAGCCAATTGCAACAACTCTTCTCTTAGCAAATCTTCCTCTTCAATGTTAAAATGATCTAGTGCTTTCAAATTCAGCACCGACACCTTTATTCGGATAGGTATGTTTTTAGTGGAATTTGAGGACGAGAGTTGCGTTCAGTTTGCAGCCTTTTGCACAACCATCAAAGGTGTTAGTGCTGAATTTAGAAGCACGAAATTGCTACAGTTGACTTCCAAAACCCAAAAAAATTTCATAGTAGGAGATACGCTTCTGTAATTTGATTAAATTGACTTGGTTATTATTTAGGATAATATCTAGGATTGAATTTATAGGCACTTCTTTGATCACTGCAAATAAAAATATTAAAAGGAGTTTTTGACGCTCTGGTTTGCTTTTTGTTGTGATGGAATATATAGTGCAACAGACTATGCAAAAATAACAAGCAAAGAAATATAAAGAACCAGTTTTGAGAGCGGAGAATCTTAGAATTGTTTTGAACAAGAGCAAAAAATTAAGCTTCGAAGAAATTTTGTCATTAAATTGTTTCAGGGTGCTATGAATGGTCTAGCCTACTTGCATGCACAACCACGATAGATTACACCAGAGTCTTGGACCAGCTTCTGTTGTTCTTAAGTATATTGTAGGAGCATTTTTTTAGACTAAGATAGTTTCTTCTCCTCCTAAGTACAACTTTAAGAATGCATCTATTCCTATTCTGATTTTTTTTTTTTGGCAAAACTTGATAATGGCATTACAATAGTGGCAAGGGAGGCAGCTTACCTAGTTCCACGACTTTGGGATCTAGCCTTTTCTGTGGATATTATGTACTACTACTTTTCTTTTCTTTTTGATGTATTGTTTAATGTTAAAATAAATAAATAAATAAAACTTCTGTGTATATGTAAAAGTGGGTGAAGTAAATCGTTTATATTCTTTTTGTTGTAAATGCTTTTCGTATTGGCCACATCCCAAAAATAACCACTTATATAGGTTCAACCAATCCTCTGCTCCTGTGTTCTAATGCTTTAAAGAAAGTCGTTATCTTGGAATTATCAACAATGCTCTTTTTTTTTTTTTTTCTTAATTTTAGGTAGAAAGGTAAGGGTCTAATCAAAGCGACTAAAGACGTGCACCAAAAACATGGAGAGTCTTTGTTTCCTATTTCGTTGGGAAGTTTCAACTAAGAAGTCTGGTGCTCAACTGCCCTAAGTTGTCTGCGAACAACCTGATAGATATCCCTTATATTTCCAAGCAACGTTTTAGAATTTGACAGTTGTCCCATTTTGAAGACTTATAAATACATAAAATACTAATTGTTTTTCAGAATTTACAAAAAAAATTTAATTTATAAACTAATATTATTATTGTTATCATTTATCAAACTTGTTGCAGAGCTATGAGTACCATTAATAGAAGATTAATGTAATTCATCATTTTCTGCCAATAGTATTGGATGTACAGTAGATAAAATGTCGTAAGTCATAAAGTCGTTGGGGTGAGTAAGATAAATATTCTATTTGTAATCATTACGACACTGGAAGAATAAAGGTCAAATCGATTGGAATTGCTACTGTCTGCTATCTAGTGTAGAATGATGTTTGATTTCAGGTTAGCACTAATGCACTCTTCTATTAGCTCAGTGTGTTTCCTCAGAAGAATCAGTATTTCTATCATTTAGATTTTTTTTTTTTTTATCATAACATTGTATTAAATGTTTCCTGATAGCAATTAAAGATATTTCAGGTTTAATACCAGTCAAAAGTCTATTCATCACTGAATTCCCCGGATTCAAAATTTGAAAGGGTCTTTGGCATAGCGGATGAGATGTAACTGTTGAAGTTTGATCTCGTTGAACAGCTGGATCTATCAGATTTCTATCTTACTTGCAATTCTTTTTGTCACTAAACAGACGTGAAGTAGGACTTCTTTTGGCCTACTTAGCTTTCGTTACATTTAGTGAAACAAACATCAGAGATAGTTTTTATTTGCAAGTAAGCTTGATTACTACTATCTTTCATGCATATTGTTTTATTTTCCACCTTTATTATATACTATAAAATTTCTTACTATTTTGTCTCCTAGTGAACAAAGAAGAAGCATTAGAGTCCGAACGACTAAAAATCTTGGATCGGATGAGATTGACTTTTAACGAATTTATTTTTACCTTGTTGAGGGTGATAAAGATAAAATTGTAAGGACAATTTCTATTATTCTACTAGTAAAGGACGATCCTAAAACTTATAAAGAAGCTATGACCTCTCGAGATGCAGTTTTTTGGAAAGATGTCATTAAAGACGAAATGGATTCAATAATGTCAAACCACAATTGGGAACTTATTGATTTGCCTTGTAAGTGGGTATTTCAAAGAAAGTATCACACTGATGGCACTTTACATACATATAAAGCTATGTTAGTAGTTAAAGGTTTTCGAAAAAATGAAGGTATAGATTATTTTGATACATATGCACCTGTAGCAAGAATTAATTCTATCAGAATTATATTTTTTTTGACATCAATTTATGATCTACATATTCATCAAATGGATGTCAAAACAACATTTCTGAATGAGGAACTAGATGAGGAGATATATATGGAACAACCTGAAGGTTTTGTTCTACCAAGAAATGAACATAAGGTTTGTAAATTAGTGAAGTCTTTGTATGGACTAAAACAAGCTCCTAAACAATGACATGAAAAATTTGATAAAGTGATTATGTTATATGGATTTGTTCATAATGTAGCAGATTAATGTGTTTATACTAAAAATAGTAATGGTTATGTTGTGCTAGTTTGCTTATATGTTGATGATATGCTAATTGTGAGCAATGATATGAATGTAATTATAGAAACAAAGAGGTTTCTGTCTGCCACATTTAAAATGAAAGATTTTGGACAAGTTGATACGATATTAGGAATTAAAATTAAAAGAAATAATGGGGGATATGTATTGAGTCAATCTCATTACTTTGAGAAAATGTTGAATAAATTCAGTCACTTAAATATAAAAGAGGCAAGTACCCCATTAGATCCGAGTATCAAGTTGATCAAGAACGATGGAAGAGCTGTGGCTCAACTTGAGTATGCAAGTGCTATTGGAAGTCTTATGTACGCTACACAATGTACAAGACTAGACATAACTTTTGGAATTAGTAAATTAAGTAGATTTACTAGCAATCCGTGTATTGATCATTGGAAGGCTATTGGTAGAGTTCTTGGTTTTCTTAAGAAAGCTAAAGATTTAAGTCTTCAATACTCAAAGTTTCTAGCTATATTAGAGGGATATACTGACGCAAGTTGGATATCAAGTTTTGGAGATAATAAATCCACTACAGGTTGGGTGTTTATCTTAGGAGGAGGTGCAATTTCTTAGAAATCCAAGAAACAAACTTGTATAGCACACTCAACAATGGAGTTAGAATTTGTTGCATTAGCAGAAACAGGTAAAGAAGCTGAGTAGTTGAGGGATTTTCTTTTAAAAATTCCATTTATTTCAAAAAATATGAATTCAATTTCGATTTATTGTGATAGTCAAGTTACTCTAGCTCAAGCATATAGTAATACATAGAATGGAAAGTCAAGACACATAAGTCTTTGACATGATTATGTGAGAAAATTAATTAAAGATGAGATTATTTCTCTCACATTTATAAAATCAAATAACAATTTAGCATATCCATTCACTAAACCTCTCTCAAGAGTTTTAGTAAAAACGACTTCTAATTTAATTAGGTTGAAACTCCTTTACTAAATCCACTAATGATGATAACTCTACCCAACACTATAAAATGAGTAGTTTTGGGTTCAAAGGGTAACAACAAGTCATTGATATGTGGATGTTTAAGTACTTAAAATAGATTTAAAAATAAAAAATTAAGTACTTATTGTCACGTATAAGAGGGCTGAGTCTTAATACTCTTAATGAGGTTCAGTTTAGGGAACAAGTGTCTCAAATGTGACAAAGACACTGAAAGAACTTCACCTATATGAACTTTGAAGTGGTGCCGCTTCAATTGAGAGTTGGAGTTTCCCTCGTAAAAGTTCATGAATTTTGGATAGCACATAACCTTAAAAGTGTTGAGTGAGTGTTTGAGTGGAATACAAGAATAATATATGTTTATATGCATAGTGACATCGATAACTTCACAAAGAATAACATTTTCAAAGCTTAAATGCTACATGAGATTTCGATTTTATTTTGTGACACTTATACTAAGGTAATGTTCAAATCAAAAGTTACATTATTTTATGCATAAATATAATTTGATCTGTCAAATATTTTAATTTATATTTGAACAAGTGGAGGATTGTTGGAATTGTTCAAATATAAATTAAATAAATTTGAATTTTAAATAAAATTTTTAAAGGTTGTGTTTTAAATTGTAACTCTTTATGTGGTAGTTTTTCACACCAAAAATTGTAATCAAACATTACAACTCTTCATGTGGTAGCTTTTCACATCAAAAATTGTAATGAATAATTACAACTTTTGGTGTTATAACATTTCACACTAAAAGTTATGATTTTTTATCAAAGAATTACAATTTTTCATTCATATATAAAGGCCACCAAAAGTTGTTTTTCAATATACTTTTCATCTCTTGCTTCTTTTCTTTCTGAAAAATCAAATATTCTCTTGTATCCCTCATTGAATTTCTTCACTGTTTGCTAAGTACAGAAATTCATAAGGCTTGTTATATCCACTAAAGCTATTTGCAATTAATTTCATAACAATCTCAAGAGGAGAGGGAGCAAATATCGCTTTTAAGAATATAATTTATGTGTTTCAAGCCTATCTACACTATTCTCCTTTATCACTAACCATTAATACTTTTATTTCTTTTTTAGTATTGTTTGCAATCTTCAAGTATCAAGTCTCCAACATGCCCTTGGCTCTGCTGCCAGTTCCTGTCATAGATTCACCAAATGATTCATTAACTAATACTTTGGCAACCCTCAAGTGCAGTGTATCCTACTTTAACATGATAAGTAAAAAAATTAACCTGATATAGTACATACATATATACATGAAATAAGACCACAATCATTCATTCAACTTTTGTATATAATTTCTTAATTATATTGCAGTCATCTTCTATACGCGGAAAATACTTCATCTCTCTTCATATGTACATGTGTTCTGAATATTATGGATATGGTTATGTACGATGATCCAATTTTGCTCAGTAATTATTACATGGAGAAATTTTGGACAAGTTATAGACTCAATACCCAAACATAACCTTCAGAGGAGAAGTGTTTATTCTGCTTAATTGCCAATCTAGGTTAATGTGCATGTGGAACCGATTAACTTCATACTTTTTCTTAGCTATCGATTAAGCTTTAGCATAATATCATAAATCATAGTTTGCATCTGTAATATATGGGTTCATTGTCTCAATTTTTATGTCTTGAAATACCTTTGAGACATTATTTCTAAAATGCATTATTTTTGGTTGCATGTTAGGCTATCGTTGCAATCTTACTTATCCCAATTGTTGAACAGATGCCTGGGAATTCTTAATACCCATACTACCATGAACTTGCTTAGGGGCTTCTTGTTTAATCTTCTTTGTCATAGTAGTTGTACTCATACATTTTTGGGCTCTTATTGTTTCGTTAAATTGGGCAGGTATTGTTTAGCAGATGACCGCTTGCTAGAAGCTGTAAAGTTTTTGGATTGCCAGTTGGAAGTTACTTCAAGTTGAATTAAAATTTAGAGCTTTATGGGACGAGTAGAAATCATTTCCCTATAATTCATCTCTATCCATATATGAACAAATATACATAGGAAGACAGTCATGGAGAAAATATACATGTTCTATGAACATGCCCCTAAAATCCTGTTATTTCATTAGTTTACTAGAATTGGTTGTCTGAGTCTGAATAGTTCCTTTTTGATTATCCAAAGGGTCACATCAGATTATTTTACTTCTATATGAGATTAAACTTTGACATCTCTCACGGGATGATCGGAATTTTACCATTGTGTTTCACTTTTTGATTGCGAAGATGCATCGGTTCATTATTGCTGAGCCAGTACGCAATACTTTCTACAATCTGACGTGACTAGAGGTCATACCTAAGTTTCATTTCGGTCCTTCAGTGACTTCTGTCTCTATCTCGTGATGTCTAAATATCGGAAAGGCTTGTGTTGCAAATTTGTTTTCCAGTGTTTCAAGTTTCTTAGTTTTGTATCTATATATGTTGGACTAGAGTCACACGTACCATTTGTGGCAAACCTTTTATTTCTCATTGTGACTTTCATTTTTATCTTGGACTTCAATCTTATTGCAGGCAATGCTTAATCCTGACTCCCAAAAACGGCCGATTGCGGAAGCATTAACCAATCGTCATTTTATGACTATCCCAAGGACATCTTTTAGTCTGTTAATACACAATTTTGGAGTTTGAATCAACAAGTAGAAGATACAGGTACAAGAAGCAGCAGGAGGTACGAAGAGAAGTTAGAATTATGCCAATGACAACATTTGCATCTAATCTAAGTTTTTCCCAAAACGGACCTTGTCGTTTACTGATTCTCAGAAGTTGAATCTCAGAACTTGACCTCATGATTGATTCCTTTTAGTTATCTTTTGCTTTTACTGCAAGGGTGGGTTGTATTATTTTTATCTGGGTTACTCTGACAGAGTATAATTTTTCATTCATTGACATTGAATATAAAAAGAATTCAAATATACTTCATTCTAAGACAGAAGCCTGTTAGCTTTCTTGAAGAATTTTTCCAGCAAAACAGCAAGAAAAAAAAGTGTAAAGAAGGCTAGAGAGCAATAATATTCAGAGAGTTTTTTTTTCCTTCAAAAGTTTTTCAGCACTGATTCATTAATTTCAGCATCTTTATATACAGAACATTACTAACTTTTGTGCATGAATCAGCCTAAAACATGAATCACCATTCAAGCCAAAGTCACTTAACCAAGGAAACTTACCTAATGCAACTACCGTATTATATATTTGGTTATGTTTCAACTAAACACTAAGTAAAATATTACAAAATGATTAAGTAAGCCTTGTCACCAATTCATGAGAGTAGCTCAAGCTTCATTTCAAATAGAATTATTAGTGTCAGCACCTTCATCCAGCATTTTCATCCATCACAGCTTTTCAATTCTTAAACATTGATTATGATTCAAACTCCTACAAGCAGCTTCAAAGCCTCCGCATGATTTGGTTTCGAAGTCAAACTGACTGTCGATGAGACTGATTCTAATTTCTAATCCTACACGAACTGATTTTCTTGCATTTCAACAGTCTCAAAAGCCTCGACTCTACTCCAATCTTTCAATAACAAAAGCCGAAGCCAAGAAAACAAGACTTATAACACAATTCCTAACCATGGAAACTCAAGCCAGAACTGCAGCCACAATGGACGACTCTTTCTGCTCTTTGTAGCTCATCATTGTGCTTGGAAACATTGTGATAGTGCTTAAAACCAGAGCCCCAGAAGCACATGTCGTAAATAAAGTCATATCAAAATCCGATCAGTAAAAATTTTCCCTTTGGGAAAAATTGAATTAGCCATTTATAATGTCATGCAGTCAAAATTTCTTTTCAGTCAACTCATAGATAAGACCAGAGCACCACTAGGATTTTGGATCAAGGGAGTAAAAAAAATCTAAAGTCATTAAATTTTAATGTGTCAATAAAATTTTAATGGGGTCAAAATTGTTAATTACTGTAAAATACAAACATATTTTATGAAATTTTAGAATTTTAGTGGGGTCAAGTGACCCCACTGAGTATATTTTGGCTACGTCCCCATCACTAGCAACGGCCAATAGTTTACAAAAAAGCATCACTCTAGTTCGTATTACAGATAGTAAAATCTTGAGCAAAATGTTTTTTCTTTTAGAAGTTTAGGAGGAAACGAAGATCAATATCACCATCAGAACAATTATCCGACATTAGATTAGTGTTTTCTATTGTTAATAAATCATCCTCCTCAACATCAACAATCACAATTAAAGAAAAATCACTTTTTACCATATCAAAACCACTAGAACATCCATCATGCCAATAACTATTTTACTATGTCTAATTCTTACTACTATAAATACAAAACAATGAGAAAAAAAAAGAGTTATAAGAGATGCAGTTATAGACACTTAACAACACATTGTACTTTCACAACTTAATATATAATTCTTGCATTCTTTCTAGCTTATTTTGGAATCATGTTTCATTAAGATAATAACAATATCGTGGACATAGAGTATTAATCTTTTTTGAAAAACCATGTAAAAGATTATCTGTATTTCAAGTCCCAAAACTTTTTCTTTATTATGTAATTATAGTATTAGAAATAGGGCTGTAAAGTCAAAATCGTAAAATCTTATTGTAATGAGTTATCTTGGGAAGAAGCATGATTGCTTAAGCAAACCCAATGTTTTCTCCAACCAAGTTCACAAATGCATATAAAACCTTTTAGAAGAGAGTGACTAGTCTCGCATCAACCTAGGGTTAGAGGGCTCATGGCTATGGGAGGCAACAATTGCTTCCCTTCAAGGTCATAAGGCTTCATTACTTGGCAAATGGCCCCTTGTTTACTATCAGTGATTTAACTATTGAGTTTGAGATATTAATAAAAGAAGTAATTCAATTATATTTTTATCATGTCCTATTATTATTATGTGTGCCTTGTGTGTATTTATTATGCTTGCATGTGCCAACCAGCATTGTTATGATTTTATAATTGATGTTGCCTAATAATTGAAAACATCTCATTAATGCCAATTTATTGTTAAGGTTGTGGTGTATGTGACCAAGATATCTCACTATAAGGCTTTTCAAATATAGTTTGTCCTTCTTAAGCTTAGATCCTTGAAGTGCTTGTTTAATCGCTCTTTATTAATTGCTAGTTGCTAGTTATTGGTCGCTATCTGTTAGATGCTTTTCAATAGTCATTATGTGCAATCATCTTTTAGAGTTGAATTTGGAGAGGATTTTGATTTTACAACAATTCCCCCCTTCCCACCCAATTTCTGTAATATGAATAACATTGTAGAAACTTTTCTCTTTTACACATAAAATACAACCTGGATGAAACTTTTGTTGAGTCAAGTTATGCTTTACATGCCTAGCAAAAATTTCATTACATTCACCATCTTTTGGAAAGGCCTTGAAGGGTATTCAAATAGGTGTGCAAATTTGACTTACAAGTTTTGTGATGTATGTCACCATGCCTATTATGATGTATCATTTGGAACGAACCTTTTTGACTTGGAGTATTACTCTACAGGTTAAGAGAATCATTTGTATGTTATGTTTTGGACTTAATGATTTGAATAGTCAAATAGAATGTCATTGTGAAGCTATAAAGTCAAATCGATCTAGGGATGACTATTCACTTTTGTTAGCTTGACATGCGATATGTCAGGGTATGATAATGAAATAGGTAATGATATTGTCTTTACATGTTATTTATAACATTATATCTTGATTTCAAAATAAATAAAGGTGATTTCAATATCAAAGAGTCTTCACTATGCTTCTAATGCATAAGCTTATATCAACATGTGTGTATGGTATTACTATGGTATATGGTAGAGATTTTGAGTTAATATGTCTTGGTTTAGTATATAAGCTCATCAGTTGCCATGATATTGGCTTTAGTTGCACCTTAAAGGTTTTATTGTATTGCTTCCATTTTGTTATACCACCATCTTTATGGATTATGAAATGTGAACTTTGATGAGGTGTTTAATTCAAATAAACAAACAAATTGAGCTTGAGAAGGTCAAGTCCTCATCTTAAGAGACTATTTCCTTATCTTTAGATCAGATACCCATGGTTTTGAAACACAGACTAGAGGCCTAACAATGGTATAAGGCCTATTGAGCCTTTAAAAAGAGGTTGTGAGAGGACAAACATCTTTTCTTCATAGGTGAAAGCATTCATGTATGAGGGCTATTCAAAGAGAATAAAGTGGATGGTCAAGAACTCCCACTTCCGTCTTTTATTGACAAAGTTATCAAGGACAACATTGAGGTGGTCTTGAATTAAGGCTCTATGGTAACATGATACAAGAAAACATCTTTCGAAAAAAGAAAAAAGATATCATCAGATGAAAATCCTCTAAAACTATAAAAGTTAGTTAAGGATGATATAATGGTGGCATTTACATTATACCTTAGTACTTGTATCTCATAGTTTTGTTGTTGTAGTGGCATGTAAGAATTTAATTTACATAAACTAAAAAAATAACATTCAATCCTATTTCTCAAGATCTATACACAAGTTATAAAATACTGAATAAAAAGCCTTAATTTAAGGTTTATAAGAATACTTAGAATTCCATACAATATAAGTCCATAATGATACTGAAAATACTAATAATGAAATGACTGGTCTTTTATTCTTTAAAGTCTCTCTTTATGACAACTTTTAATAGGTAAATTTATATTGAATTATATTTTAAAGAGAGAATCTAACCAATATATATATAATAGGTTAATGGGCCCTTTATCAAAGGTCTAATAAATCTTAAAGTCTATACTAATGTTGTCTACCCAAATTAATACAACCTATGAAATGCATTGGGCCACTAATATTAATCACTTTTTAGCCAACCAATTTAATCTACAGGACTATTTAAATTTATCCATTTTATTACAAATAAAAGTCATTTAATGTTAGCCCATTTAATGTTCTAATATTCTCCCACTTGGGTATCATTAATTGTTAATTTATAATTTAAACAAAATAAAAATAAATTTTTGACTTACGGATAAATGACTATTTTTAACTTTAATGTGGTAACTTTTAAAAAAACAAAAGTTTAGAAATAATCCTTTGTATACCAATCCTGTCAATATAACTATTAATATCAAACCAAGACAATCTTTATATCTTTGATTGGCACGAGATGACAATAATCATGATTACCAGTAATTATATCACATGGATCACTAATTGAAGAGTGTGACAAGAATAGTAATCCACATGATTGTATTATAAGCTATTACCTATCAGCCCTTTTATGGTTTCTCTTTAACATTTATGTTTTCAAATGAAAAACAAGAGAAATCCCTTATGCTTCAAACGAAATCCATGACTTATAACAAAGTGCGTATACTTCAACTTGAATATCGAGATATATTATAGAGACATATATGTATGACTAGTAAGCTTGAGGAAAACCTAAATCTTGAGATACATGTCATAGTACACATACAACTATCACACTTAAGAAAAAACCAAAATATTTAGGCATATGTTGTATTACAAGCGAGTATATGTGCATATAAACATAATCACACATTTATGGATGAATAATAAAACTAACATAATTATGGTAAAATAATAATATATGTCAATTATTTGTCGAAGAAAAGAAAACGTGTCATTAAGATAATAAGTTATAAAACTCCTACTAACTCTATATATCAAATGACCAAAACATCTTTCCAAAATATGACCCTTTTAGCAAGTATAACAATACATTTAAAATGAATTTCACTTTACCTTAATAACCATCAAAATTTTGACCTTTTGCAGATATTTCATTACCTCTTAAAACCCTAACATAATAGTTAAAATTTGGATTTAAATAGTATCAATTGAGAATCTCAAATGCAAAAGTTATACATTAGCCTCACACATAATTGTGCATTCATCAAGTTCCAAAAAGTGTTATCATAACGGACATGTCATATGGATTCTCTTTCAATCTCATTCTTTAATCAATGCTTGACACTTATCTCATTTCACAATAGACATGTCAATGTCTCATAATTTTGCATGTTAAGTCTTTTAAGCATATGTTTCATGTATGCATGTTGAGATAAGTTAACAAGTTCATGAGTCTTGTCATGGTAGATCTTAAATGTGAAGAATAAATGATATATCTCCAATATTATTCACATCAAAAGTCTCAAATAGAATTGCTTTAATCTTAGAAAACAACCTTATATTACTACTATCAATATAAAGAACTATACCATAAAGATAAATATGTTCCCATTGACCTTTTATATTCTTATATTAATCTAATATGCTCTTTATGAACCTTACCAATTACTCTTGATCAAATTTAAGATACCACTATGAAAAGTCTACTTTAAATTGTAGATAGACTTCTTAAGTTTGCATACCAAAAGCTTTTGTCTATATTCTTTAAATAAAATTAATTACACCATATGGACTTCTTACTAATATAAGACCAATCATTAATTCTCAAGTGAGAACAACCTTTACATTGATATGAGGTTCTATTAGATTCAGTAACCTTATTGACTCTCATTATAAATTAGTCATGACACTGTCATACCTTATAGACAAAGAGAAATTGAATATATCAACTTCATATTCCTTCAATAGTAAAAGGATATTACTTTCTATAATGTCTTAATACCTCAATTAGGGCAATAATATTATATCTTTTAAAATGCTCCAATGTCCATACAATGTTATTTTGACTATTTTATCATAAAAATATCCAATCATATTTGTTTTACCCAATGAAAACTTAGTCAACTTTATTATGATCTTGATACTTATACTAAGACATTTAGTATTAGTATGTAATTTTATTATTAAATCCTAGAATCTTGAAATTTCAATAAAATCCCAATTATGTTGATATTGACAACTTTAATTCTGCATAATTTCTAAACTTAAATATAGACTCCTTATTACTTAGCTTTTATCTAGTGACCAATTTCATGTTCCAAAGAACCTTAATCCTTATTTGAGTTATAAAACCAATGTTTCTTACTGTTGCTCTTTCCTTCATCATTGGGGATTGATTGAGTAACTAAAAGTAATATAAGGACTTCCCTTATTTAACAAAATGTCTAGGAATCAAATACTTCATATATTATTCTAAACTATATATAGTTTTGGTTTAGCTAAAATATGATGATAGTCTTATAGCTTTGTAACTTAGACTGAATATCCATTTATTTTGACTGATTTCTAACTCTCATATTTTATCTAAGCAACTTCAACTTTTCAAATGTCTTATACTTGTAACCAAGCTTGGTGACAAAATCCTTAACAAATTTTATTTAAGATAAACCTCTAATGATGTAATCAATAATAAATCACTTAATGTTAAGCAACCTTAGCCCAATAAATTTCTCCCATTTATCATATAACTCCTCTTATTCAATTAATTTTTAACTTTGGGTTACGCGATTTATTAACTCACTGAGCCAAATTTATATGTTGAATTAGTAGTGTATATTCAATATCTTACATCTATAACCAGTCAAAACCTTTATTATGATATTATTATTATTGTTCATAATAATGAAGTTTATAAAAATAGAATGCAACGAAGCAATATCATTGACAAAAAAAAGCTATAAAACCCTATAAGCTATTCTATATGATGGCTTCTATCAGATCATCATAACCTTTCATTTGGATAGAGAATACGACATGCAATTAGAACCCCTCAAATATAAGGTTACAAATAATGAGAACATATAACTTTTAGAAAGTTTATCTCCTTTGGGCAAATAAACCCCCTAGATTACTGCTCTCTTCTAAAAAATAAGGACAATATATCAATTGAAAAATCGTGACCACTTTTGGGTGAATTGAAATTCTCACGACTACTGTAATTCCACGATCACCTTATGCAAGTATCAATTTAACGTACACAATAATCACCTTTGGGTAGAAAATTATATACATCAAATTGAAGAATGTCTCTTTTACCAAATGTAAAAATTTTTGTAGGTTTCAATGAATGCACCACTTTGATGATTAAACATTATAATAATTTACATCAATTTCTATTAAGACTAAATAATATTGCCAACATCTCATAAGATACAACACAAAATTACCTTAGATGATCTTAAGATGTAAATATTGTAACAAATACGTATATCATACAATAATAATTATAGCTTTAGAACCATATAAGCCACACCTTATAAGGATTTCTGATGTATCACCATCAACTCCTCTTTGAATTTACAAAATAACATACTATTAGGGTCTCAAACACAAGGTAATATGATTCTTGAAAGAAATATCCCCTTTAGGTGGATAATCCTTGTAGAACACTATTTATCCTTTACTTAATGGGAAAACCCATGCCAATTGAACAACGTCAACTACCTTTGGGTAAATTGAACTCATGTACTACTAGTCAGTCCTTGTGAGTAACTTTGTGTAATCATCAATCTTAACACATGTAATAACCCTCTTTAGGTAGAAAATTGCATGCACCAAGACTAAAGAATGTATTATTACCAAATAAAAGATTGCATAAGTTTTAATGAATGTATTACTTTAGTGATTACTATTCTAACAACTCATATAATCTATCTATGATACAAGAAAAGAAAAGAGAAGTTGACTTAGTAATGACTTCATGAAATATGAATCCTTAATTATCTTGAACAGTCTTTAAATTATTGCATCTAAGTTAGTGAACAATAATAATCTTAACTTAATGAGGTAACTAACCATAGAAGATAATGTTGATAACTAAAATTTATAGGTATAGTACTTTATGTCATAGCATTTATTTAAATTAAATTTTTCTCTAAAAAAGTTCTACAAGTATGACACATGCCTCCAAGCACCATCACAAACCTTTTACATATACTTATATGGTAAGTCTTTCATGCACTTTATGGATTTTTGCTTGCATTTTGCACTTTATAGTGCACTTTGTTAACCTTTTAATTTGTTCTCACAAATGTTCACGCATCTTCATCATGATTCATGCATTACTTTATACCATTTACATGTAAAAAATCTATCTAACATGTAGAAACGTATTTAATAATACCCTTAGAAACATTTTCATATGCACACACATGTGCCACATGTCTTCAAGCTAATTTTATCTGTTGATACACACCTCTATGTATTTTCATATGTTGCCATGGGTCGAAATTGACTTTCCATATGCCTAAACCCGTTTCTACACACTTAGACATGCCTTTTACTTATCAAAAATAATGCACATGTGCCTAAACACACTGAACTCATATGTTGTAACTAACCACATATGATAAAGTTGATAACTAAATGTGGTTGTTTTCATTCAATTAAAAAGCCTAAAATTTGAAATTAAATTCCAAACCCTATTTTTAATTTCAAACCCTAACTAAAATTAACCTTAATTGGATTTTCAACCATATCTTAATTTTAAAAGTTTTCATTTTTGATTTCGACCTAATTTGATTCCCAAATTTAGATTCTATAACCTAATACGTTTAACTCTAATACCACATGTAAGAATTTAATTTATATGAATTAAATAAATAATATTCAATCCTGTTTCATAGGATCTAAGCACATGTTATAAAATACTGAATAAAAGTCGTAATTTATGATTGATATGAATACCTGAAATTCCATGCAATATAAATCTGTAGTAATATTGAAAATACCTACAATGGAGTGACTAGTCTTTTGCCCTTTGTAATCTCTTTTATGAAAACTTTCAATAGGTAAGCTATACTGAATTAGATTTTGGTGAGAAGACCTAGCTTATATATATATAATAGGTTAATGGGTATCCAATCAAAGATGTAATAAATTTTAAGACTCATGTTAATGTTGTCTATTTAAATTAATAAAACTTATGAAATGCATTAGGCCACTGATATTGATCACTCTTTAGTCTAACCAATTTAATTTGTTGGACCATTTAAATTTGTATATTTTATTACAAATAAAAGCCAATTAATGTTAGCACATTTAATTGTCTAACATGGTGTTTTCTTATAGGTTTTTAGGATGTTCCTATTTTTGTTTAATGAAGAATGACCAATGATAATATGTAGAGGCGATTACTTATAGAACTTGAACCAACTCAAGGACCAAATGCCTACCTTGAGGAAAGAAATGGTTAAGATAGATGAATGGTTCAAGAAATTTATAGGAAATCTTAAGGCAAGGAAGACATTTTTTACGATAGATTTTATCTTTTGCTAGGATCACTTGTAAAGACAGGAGGAGAAACTAAATAACCTCTAAGCTTGAATAACCTCTAGACAATCTCAAACCTTAAAGAAGGCTAGTTGCACTTAGTGAGATAAGGTAGGTAAAAAAGAACATGAACCATCTGAGCAACTCTTAACCAAGGTTTCCAAAGAACCTATTATTTAGGGGGTCAGACAGGTAGCCTATGTCCTTATCTCTCATCATAAAGCCATTAATGTTTCCTTCGGTTGTCACTGTAGTCCCTTTTTTTATGTACGTTCCAGACTTGTTATATGAAATACTTTATTACATATAATTGATGTTTTTTCTTCTATCCAGTTTTCATTGCATTGCTTATCAACACACACATGTTCTTAATTAATAGGTAATATCATTTGGAACCAATAGAATTGGAACATTTCATTATCTTATTACAACACTATTGTATAAATGCAATCTTGAGGGGGAATTACAAGAATAATCATAACTAAGTTTCTTTGGTTTGAATTAGTATTTAACGCATAAATGTACATAAAACTAAAGTAAGATAATTTACAAGACTAGGGAGATGTGCACCCTTATTGTTATGTAAAATAATGAATTCTTACCAATAGTAATGTCTTACCATTACAACTTGTCCCTTCTACTTGCTTATATATACCAGTGGGGTACAATGACTTTGCTTACAAAAATTCTAAAGAATCCTTTGTCAATGAGGTCGTCTTTGACGACTCTTTAGGAGATCTCATCACTGATCAATGTCATTGACCAATATCATGATGATAATGGTAGACTTTTTCATGATCTCTATTAGCATGATCTCTTTTCATTACTCATGGTTATAAGAGTAGTCCTTTATACATGTTGATTGCATAAATATCACTAATAGGGATGGAGAAGGAATATTTACTACAAAGTTTAAGGTACTTCTTAAGCTTTTTCACCTTGGATATTTTGGGATCCTAATGTTGTTCTTCATCGACTTTTCTTTTTGAGCCACTCTTATTGGTTGTTGAAGAACTTCAAGGTGGTTTGAGAGTTAATAAATTGTACTACAAGTGGGCTAAAGGAATATATTTTCCTTTAATGTTTAACTCCGAATCTTTACTATCAAAGAATCAAGAGACATCAAATCTTTGCAATATGATCTAGCTTAGGGTGTGTTCAACCACCTTTTATTAAAAGTTTCAGAAGGTCTTCAAGTGGTCACACATGTCTTGATTATAGGTTTGGTAACTCATTTCCTTATAGCTTAAGGTCAATTATAACATTAGTATTTTAGGACATTAAGCGAATGTTATCTTATAGAAAAGAAGCATGCTCCATTATAGGCATTATCTATTAAGTCTCATTTTGGACCTAGGGTTGGTTGGCTAGTGCCACCTTGCCAATTGTAAATAAGCAACACTTTGGTTTAAGATGATGCTTGATAAGCAAGATTAGTAAGGTAACAAATATGTCCAACTAATTAATGATTAATGTGTATTGGGGTACATTTGCCCACTTCTCTTGAAAGGCTTGGAAGGCATTCAAGTGGTTATGCACCAATAGGCTTAAGGTTAGTTAGCCTTGGCTATTTATCTTATTGATAGTTGAGGTTGAAACACTTCTAGTTTAATAAATATTATGGACTAAGAGTGTTAGCCTAGAGCATTGTCCTATTGGAGCTTGAAGTGTTGCCTAATGATCTTGTCGTTATGGAGAGTAGATAGTCTTTAAGTGCTATGTCAATGTTTCTTCAACCATTTCCTTTCTAGAGAAACAATATTCTTGGGGGGTATGGATTATTGGGGTGGAATGTTACACCCATTGAGTCATATTGGAAAGGTCTCATATGGTTAGTTTGGGCTTGAGAGTCGTACCTTGCTAGGGCTATTATGTATCAACCCTAAAGGTGGGTTGACTATACTCCACATAATAGGGAGGCTCTATGTTACCTCTAAGTCATTGGATGATTAGTTGTCTAACACTTTTATGCTATTTGTTACGAGCCATTGTTGATGTAAATATTTTAATGGAAGGAATATGGAAGAGACTTCTCTTAGTACCAAACTATTGATGCAATTTCTTGCCATAAATAAAAGTACACATTTTTTAGCCTTGCACAAGATAAACTAAGGTGGCAGTGATTAAAATCTCAAGAGACTCTGATGAGTCTATTATTCTGTAATTAGAATTAAATAAGACATATAGATAAGAATATAAAACATATTATTTATGACAAGGTTCGATTTGATGATTAGAATGGCTATGCCCATGGTATGGTTATTGATAGTAATGTATTATAGAAAAAGAAATACTATATTAATTTAGTATTTTATATGGACTCTCTTGCCTTAGTTTTGTTTTTTTCTCTCCCTCACTCACATAATCTTCTCCTATATATAGGACTATATAGGACTTTGGGAGGGAATTAAATTCAAACTAGGTGGATTAGGACTTTGAATTTTAGTGGGATTACAATTGATATGTTCCTATTTCAATTTGATTGAATTAAAATTGTGCATATAAGAAATATCCTTGTTACAAAGGTTTTACTAGTATTACTAAGAGAGAGGAAACCATTTGTAGAAGATTCAAAATGAATTCCTCTTTTTGTGGGAATGCAAAATTAGGAATGTGTAAAATAAAAAAAATATTCAATCATGCTCAACAATAAAAAGAAAAAACTTGTATAATTTATCATGGTTTAAATAAAATAGGGACTTATTCAACAAAAGTCAATATTATTTTAATGTCTCCTCATGAATTACTATATTATTTACAATAAAAAAAAAATTACGTGTTTATATATTTTAATTTTTATCATTAAGACAAACCTTACCAACATTCTTTTTTGAAAGGTCCTGCTAGATTTCATATTCTTAAAAGAAATCATAAAACAACTTTCATAGTTTAAGACTGAACCACTTACACACTCAAAAGCGTTGACTTTGTACCCCTACTCACTAATCTAATAACAAGACCTCATATTAATAAACATACACCTTATAGCCAATTCCAATGTGAGTAAAGGAATTTAGAAAAAAAAGTTGGAAAATTGGTTTCCTTCTCTTACAATTGAAGGAGAAAGTCTCCTATTTGTAGTCAACATAAGAGATAGATTAAAAATGACTGACCGTTGACAGTTGAGATACATGCCGTTCTACCAGCTTCTGCTTAACTCAAATTTACATGGCCATCTTTCCTTGACTCAAGATTATTGTAAACATAATAATATGATGTGATACCACTTTTACACTAGAGTTTAGATGGTGTTCAACTCAAAATGGCGTCCCATAGCATAGGTATTCTGGCAAAATCCTTGTGCTTTGTAAAAGAGTTCGTTGAAAGATGAAGTTTTCTTGAAAAGCTCGTAAACATATGACAGAAAACAAACGGCAGTAGCCAATTTTGCGTTGTATTTATTTTCGTTTATGAGCCAATTTTCCTTTGTCTTAACCTCATGTTATATGTTACATAATGCAAGAAATTCAAATATACTCATTTGTTAGAACTGCAAATACACTTTCACAACGCAACATCATCAGGATGATCAAATCACGCATCACAGAACTCTTCTTGGTGATCACGCAGTTCATTTTCATTAAGAAGAGGAATTGTAGGGACTTCACCGTACTCTTTGCTCCATGGCAATTCAACCTTTTCTCCGTGGTTCTTCTTGCAGTGGTAGTACAAAATTGTGTATGCCATCAACCACAATGTATTCACCAGGCTGAGAACAACCGTCGCAAAAAACCCAATAGTTACTGGATTCAAAGCTGCTAGTTTCATTATGGATAGCCAAAAATCACTCAGGAGTATCGCCAAAGTTAAAAGCGCGAACACAAGATTCAAAATAAAACCATGCAGCCGCCTGCCCTTAATGATTTTCGCCGCCTTTCCGATCGCCTCACTTCCACTTTTCTCTTCCAAAACTGACACAACAAACCCTAGCTTCCAAGTAACATTCAAGTAACTATACAGAACTGAAGCTAGAATTACAATTACAATAGCTAAGGCTTTTGAGGCGACCGTTTGTTGAAAAACAAGAAGAAAGCAAAGAAGATTTGCCAAGAGAAGAAAATTGTAACCAAATTCCAAAACGGTAATGTATAAGAAAGTGAAGAAAGGCCTTGTCTGTATTGCTGTTGCCCACAACAGTTTTGTGAAAGATAATAAGCTTCTTCCTCCGTGAATCATGGCCGCTGCAATGACGATAGAAGTTGCTAAAAACGTGGAGGCAACAGTGCTGAAAAGAATAAATATCCATTTGAGGCCGATATATGATCGAACATCTTCTTTCAACGCCGCGAGAAGGAGGAAATATTCAGAGGTTTTGGGCTCTGCGGAAGGTAAGAGATTTAGCTTCAAAACAAAGTCAGACAAGAATGGTTTTGATGGAGAGGACATTGAAGAAAAAAAATATTGACCTGAATGAAAGGATTAGCAAAGTTAGGGATGCCATGAGCTTCCCGTTTTTGAAGAAGATTTTGAGGGATTCCCTGAGAATTCCCACAAAACCTAAGACCAAGAAATGCTCCATAATGTTGCAAAGAAATTAAGTAAGATTGATTTTCTTGATATTGTTTGTATAATTTGGGATATTATATAAGTTTAGGGATTATAATTTAATAACAATTAGTCTATTTTAACACCATTTTCTAGGACTGCAATTTCAGAGAAATTGTTGCCTTCTCGGGCTTCCATTAAAAATTAATTTGTGGAGCTAACTTCTTCTCCCTGACAAGTTTCTGTAAAGCCTTCATTTTATAAACCTTTTTAAACCTGGGTTCGCAGCTGCAATCAAAACGATTTACAATAATGGAAATAAATTAGAGTATCTTTAATACATTGATTAATAAATAATTACTTCTTCTCGGTCTTATCATCCTAAACCAAAACGCATTTACCTGAAACCAATTAAAATGAACTTCCTAGAAAGTTGATATATTGGGAAAAGTAGATAATAACAATGCAACAATTAGGGAAAAAATATTGCAATGAACTATGATATATGCACAAATTATAATCCCACCAAGTTGAATCCTTACTAGATGATTAGATCCAGTGCCCACGCCCAGGTGATTAGGTGACCTTAGGGATAAGGAAATCTTATGTAACATTTATGAGATCGGATACCCAATGAGAAAGTACATATGAGAGAAGTAAGTTCTTGTAGATTTTGAGATTATGTTCCTCTCACAAATAAATAGAACTTATGATTTGTAAATGAGAAGGTTGATTGAGAAGGATACTTGTGACATAGACATCATACCTATAGAAAGGGTAGAGATAGTGTTGATTAGTGTCCATAGATGTGTAAGCCAAGAATGTAAGTCTATCAATTGGCTTAGGACATGTCAAGACTTAGAGATAGTCTATTGATTGGCATTCACTAAGAGATGAGTCAAGATCAAGAGTCTATCAATTGCCTAACACAATAGGACTACCATGACTTAAATAACCTAAAGAAGAGTTATATGAACATGTTATTGATTTTGGTGCTGGTGCTTTAAAGCCATTCTTCTTTATTGTTGAAACTTTGATATTTTAATGATAATAAAAATATGTTTAAATGGCTAATATACCCCAGCATGACTTGGTTCATGACAAGAAAAGAGAAAAGTTTAAATTTTACGGGTTTTAGGCCTTACATGACCATATGCTCCTTGAGCACAATCGTGTTTAGTTAAATTTTAACTCGTGAGACAAAAACACAAGGCTATATCATTACCCATGCTAGAGCCTATAATTTTACTGAAAATTTTCAAGTCTAACATGATCGTACTTATATAATGCACGACCGTGTGCATACATATCACAAATCTAATAAGACTACCATAATCATGCAAGCTTACCATGCTAAGTCAATAAGCGAAAGTCAAACACATGACCGTGTCCAAATATGATACATGATCGTGCTAGAACATTTTTTGATGAAGCATGGGTTCTTCAGTCATGTATTCGCATTGTGCTAAGTCAAAGATAGAAAGTCAAATGCACAATTATGTCTAAGTGAGACACACGATCATGTGACTGCATTTCAAGAGAAGCATGAGTCCTTCAATTGTGTAACATCATCATGTGAGATGGTCAATATACTTTAGTCAATGAATGATTATGTAGGATAGGTACGCACGATCATGTTACATGATGTATGAGCACATTACCACATCAGTCATGTAAAGTTGATTGTGTAGAGGCCATTTGAAAGCAAATCAACAGCACACTACCATGCATATATGGCACACAACTATGCATATGCAAAGTTGCTATCATGTATGTCTCATGTGTTGATAGTGCTCAGGAGTCATGTAGGCTTCTGAAATTCCAAATGACAGACATGAAGAAATGAAGCATGACTATGCATAATATGCACACAATCATGTAGGCTTGGTACAAATCATAAATTTAATCGTTGAGAGTCTAATTGAGGTCATAAATATAGCTAGCATGGTCGCACTCGACAAACACAATCATGCACCTAGGAAATTTATTGTAATTATATCTTTTTCCACTTACTCAACGGATAAAAATTTATAGAAACGACTTTTTTTTTTCAACAAGATTTCAAATATAAAAAGACGCTATTTTAAAGTGAGCAAGGTTAGAGAAACAAATTGATCATTCAAGCTCAATTAGTTTATTGTTTACTCACTTATTTTTTTCTTTCTAAGTCGACATGCATTCTACTTTAAAGAGATTTGATCATAACCTTGTGTATCAGCCTACTTAGAGGCATTTTCACAATCTTTGCTTATTCAAAATCAAACTATAAAAAGAGAAAAATTCTCTTGGTTAAAAACCATTGTATCCTCAGGTTTTGAAAAATAGTGAAACTTTAATCGGTTGTTGATTGAGGAAGATGATGTAAGAGGCTTGTGTTCAAAGTTTTGCACCTATATAAATCAGCTAAGCAAACTCTCTCCCTTCTCTCTTCAATTTATATTTTTTGATTTATATTTACTGTTGTGATTTGTTGGATGCTTTAATTATTGTATTACACAAATCAATTTGAAAGTGAGAAAACATTTTTAAGTCTCAAAAAGGTTTTCAATTGGTATCAGAGCTTGGTCTCTAACATTTTTATAAAATTTAAAGATTTTTTAAGTAAAAGATCCAAATTAAAATGGCTAGCACTTCTACACCATTTTTTAGTAAGAGACAATGCACAACAAGACCACCCTTATTTTTTAGAGTAAATTACACACAATAAAAAATTAGGATGAGACTACATATTAGGTCAATTAACTATAACTTGTGAAAAATTAGTGAACATGGATATTTAGTTCCTAGAGACCCTAAGACACAGTTACCTAAAGATAAAAGTGACTATAATGATGATGAAGAGAAGTTATGAAGCTTAAATGCAAAAGTCATTATCTTTTATTTTGTGCCTTGGAATTTACAGAATTTAACCAAGTCTCAGCATGTGAGTCAACCAAAGAAGTTTAGACAATTCTCTAAACTACACATGAGAGAACAAGTCGAGTTAAGAAGTCCAAGATAAAGCTATTATTTAGGGAATATGAATTGTTTAAGATGAAGGCAAATGAGTGCATAACTAATTTGTATAAGAGATTCTCAAACTTAGTGAATGATCTTAAAGGACTAGTCAAAAATTTTGAAAATGTAGAATTAGTGAAGAAAGTGTTGAGATTCTTGCCTAAATCATGGACTACAAAAGTCACTACTATAGAGGAATCCAAGGATTCAACCAAGATGAGGATATATGAGCTAATTATAAGCTCTCTTACTTTTAAGATGAAAAGAAAATCAAAGAGAAAAAAGGTAAAAATACTAAAAGCATTGCCTTGAAAGCAATTGAAGATAAAGAAGATGAGTCCTTAATAGATAAAAAGGACATAAGCTTATTGGCCAAAAGATTCAGTAAATTATTGTCAAATAACAAAAAGGTGAAAGGCAAAAGTAACGTTAAATCGAAAGGCAAAGATAAATAATAAAATGATAAGGTTGTCATTTGTTTTAAATGCAAGAAACCTTAGTATATTAGAGGAGATTGCACACTACTCAAGAAAAAGAAAAATGATAGGAATGAGAAGAAGTTTAATAAGAAGGCATTTGCTACAACTTAGAGTGGTAGTGATGATTCTAATGATGAAAGTGAAAAGGATAAAGAAAAGGCCAATCTATGTTTTATGACTAAAAGTGACTCAGAGGATAAGGTAAGTGAATCTAACTCTTTCTCTTATGATGAGTTACAGGATGCTTTTGACTCTTTGCTAATAGAATTTTAAAATGTTAGCTCTAGAAACAAATGTTTAAAAAAAGATTTAGCAAATTTGATAGTAAGTTTAAAAAAAAGTCACTAGTGACCATGATTTAGCTAAACTTGAATTAAAAAAGGCAATAGATGAGAAAGATAAGATAGCAAATGATTTACAATCACTTAGGAAGATAAATTATGAATTAAAAGAAAAGGTACTCAATTCAAATAAACTTTTAGAAAAATTTAAAATTGGATTTAAGAGATTGGATGATATGTTAACATCTCAAAGAAATGGTTTAAATAAAAAAGGTTTAGACTATAATGGGGTGGCCCCTTCATAAATACTTATAAACCTTTAAAGAAACCTTATATTGTACAAATGAAATGTAAATATTGCTTTTACATTGGACATACAATTAGGGGATGTCCAATTAGGAATGTCAAACCTTTTAAAGTGAAAAGGGTTTGAGTTTCTAAGGGGACAATCAAAGCTAGCCTACATGGATCTAAAACCATTTTGGTACCAAAGAAACTGGAATGATGTTTTTGTGTAGATTTGCTTAGATGCTAAAAGCAAAAGGTCTAGTAAGTCATATTTTGATAGTGTTTGCTCAAGATACATGACCGGGAACAAGTACCTTTTCACTTTTTTAAAGACAAAGGCTGGAAGAAGCATCAATATTATAGACAATTCAAAAGAAAAAGTGGTTAAAGTTGGCTCTATTAGTAATTCTTCCATGTCTATTAATGATGTGTTGTATGTTGATGGCCTTAAGCATATTTTACTTAACATAAGTTAATTATGCGACAAAGGCTTCAAAATGTGTTTTCATGCTTTGTGTTGTGAGATTATTGATACTAACACAAATAACATTGCTTTCATAGGTCATAGACATTTAAATATGTATGTTATTGATTTGTATGACATTATATCAAATGATTTATGTCTCATGTCAACCAAGGAGGAAGACATGTTGTAATGGCCCAAGGGGTAGAACTGTCATTTTAGAGAGTTTGGGGGAAATAGAAGGGCCATTTAGAAGTCTTTTGGGGCTTGGTTATAGTTTCTGTGCAAGGGTGGGTGGAAATGACTATTTTCCACCGTACACACGACCGTGTGCCTAGGACACATGATCGTGTGTCTGCCCTTTTAGCCGTGTGTAGTTTTATTCTCTCAGTTGCGCAGTTCCCAGCTTATTTTTCAGTTTCCAGCTTATTTCTCTTCTTCTTCCTCAGCTCCAGTGAACCCTAGAGTTCCAGAGAGAGATCCTCCAACAGCCCAGCTTCAGATTAGAGATCCAGAGACTTCGAGAGATAGAGGTCAAGCTTCCATGGTGCGAGGTAAGTGTTTTCCTTACCTCTTTCGCTGTTTTCAGAGCATGAATGGCTGTTTCCAGCTTATGTGAACTTTATGTGTGCTTGTTTGAGATATTTTTAGCATGTTTGAGTTGTGTTATGATGGATGATAGCATGATTGAGTGGTTTTCCATGATTTACATGTGTATATATGTTTTCAGATGATATATGCTTCATGTATGATATATGGCGTGTTTGAGATGATGATATGATGATTATGGGCATGCTAGTAGCAGTATTTAGCTTGTATGTGTATTGATTTGGAGTGTGGAAGTGTTGTTGTGGGAATTTCTGGATTTCCAGACACTACCTGCAGAATTTAGGTTGAGCACACGACCGTGCGTCCTTGATGCACGCCTGTGTGGCCTCATTTCTGCATGGGACACGGTCATGTGCGTATGCAAACCTAGACACACGCCCGTGTGCCCGAGTACATACGCCCGTGTGCTTTCCCTATTTCCACATGCCCGTGTATGCGAGACACGAGAAGAAGAAGAAGGCAGCCACACGCCAGTGCAGTGCCATACACGCCCGTGTGCCCCTTGTTGCACGCCCGTGTATTGCACCACACGCCCGTGTGTCTAGCCAATTGTCATGATTTCATTCCAGATCCTTGCACGCCCAGCAGCATGATGAGCACACGGTCCCGTGTACCCTGACACACGCCTATGTGCCCCAGAACACACGCTCGTGCACCTAGTGAAAAGCAAAAAATGAAATTAAAAAGGGAATTAAGCTACTCTAAGCCATTCCTAAGCACACAGAACTCAGAAATAACATCAGAAATCAACATTTCATGCATGATTATTAGCATTCAGCATGACATGCCATATCAGATGATTTCAGACTGGATCCAAGGATCCAACAGCATGATTTTCAAATATACATATATGATTTTTTCATATATCAGATAGGGGTGGATACGAGGGGGCACCTGTGAGTTCGCACACCCGCTAGAGAGGGAAACCAGCGTCCGCTAGAGAGGACATGGTCACTGACCAAGCTCGTTAGAGAGAGTGCTGGTTGTGCATCAGTAGATTTAGTAAGACTTTGAACTCACACGGCCAGGGTGTCGAATCCATGTATTCATCAGTCTGGCCAGCACAGCAGATATTTTTAGATATTTTTAGTACTTTCTGATACAGATTTCAGATTATACTATACGTATACATCCAGGATCTTCGGATCACAGTTTTATTATCAGAAAGAGTTTTCATAAAAGATAGTTTTCCAGAAAAAAACAAGTCTGAGGGTGAGTTTTAAGTTTTCAGCATACACATGACATCAGCATATGCATTTCATGTCATGTACAGTATCAGAACAGTATCAGAATAGAAATATAACAGAATTCAGTAAGATTGATTCAGAAATTGGGTAAACTTCGGTATATCAAGAGAATAAGAATAATTCAATAATATAGTAGAATTTTCCTACGTGACGAGTCACATAGTCAGTGAATGTTTGACCTGCAAGTGTTGTGTTTGGAAACGCTTGCTGAGTGACTTTGTCACTCACTCCCTTCCCTGTTTCCTTTTGCAGGTCAGTGATTCATGGCTGAGCTGGAGCGAGACCGCTACGAGATTTTGGGGATATGGCTTGGCGTAGCAGATAGCATGTTGGCTCGCATGCTTTTATTTCTCATGTATATATGTATGTATTACATATTAGTATACACTGTATGACAGTTTATTTTCATACATGGGTAGCCTGGGAAGTTTTATATGCATGCTTTAGTATATTCTGATTTACTTTGATAGTAAATTATATTACAGTTTCTTTTATTAAGAAATTTTTAATTCAGCAGCAGCAACAATGACTTTTTTACTGTAGAGGTCCCCGTCTCAGTTATATTTTACTATTATAAACAGTATTTTCCACAGCAAACAGTGACTTGGGGCGGGGGTCGCTACACATGTGGCTTTGGCATAAAATATTAGGTCATGCAAGCCTTGATGTTTTGAAAAATGATCTAAAAATGATTTAGTCAAATGACTACCAAAACTAGTTTCAAAAAGGATGGAATTTGTGATGCATGTGCCTTGGAAAAAAAAACTTGGTCAAGTTTTAAAAGCAAAAAATATTTTTTTACCTCAAGACCTCTACAATTATTGCATATAGACTTGTATGGTCTATCTAGGCTTATGACCTTAGGTGGAAAATATTATTGTTTTATCATTGTAAATGATTATTCTAGGTTTACATGGGTTTTACTTGTTGCACATACAAATGAAGCTTTTAAAACTTATGTTATATTCATTAGGAGATTGTAAAACCAAGTAGGTTATGCAATCACATGCATTAGAATTGATCATGGAAAATAATTTGAAAATTTTGATTTTGAAGCATTTTGTGATGAGTATGACATTGAGCATAACTTTTCAGCATTTAGAAATCCTTAACAAAATAGATTTATTGAGAAAAGAAATAGAAAACTAATTGAAATAGCTATGACCATATTGTGTAAGCATGATTTACCTAAGTCATTTTGGGGTGAAGCCATTAATACATCATGTTATATCATCAACAGGGTTATGTGATTAGGTCAATCCTCAATAAAACTCCTTAGGTGTTGTTCTATAAAGAATATAATTCAAGCTAATAGTTATAGTACTATTAGCAATTGAGAATAAATATACATTTTTATCTAAAATAGATACATAAATTAAGTTTCTAGAAATTATGCGTACAAAATAAAATTTCTTTAGTTCTAGTACAAGCATAGTGAATAAAGATAAACAATAAGATCATATGGTTAGAGTTGTAATCTTTACTTTATTTCTAACATGTAGATCCACATCTCTTTCATTGAGCAATCTATTATGCCTTAGTCTTTACATATCAGAAGTGATATGAATACCACATGCTGCGTCTACAACTTAAGATGAATCATATGTAAGGTTAATCTCAATTACAAACATATGTAAAGTATATGTAATTGATTTTTTTTTTCTTTTGCTCAAGGAAGGTCTTGCAATGTTTTCTCTAGTGCCTTAGTCTATAACAGAAGAAGCAAACCATTTGTCATTTTCCTATACCACCAATAAGTTATAAAATAGTGGGAGTTGGGGCTTGGACCTAAGCCTTAGGGTTAGGCTTGGGCTTGGCTTTAGCTTTGAACTTAACATCAACCATCAACATATCCTTACCCTTACCTTTACCCTCATCCATATTTTGCTTGACAACCTTAATCATGCTAAGTAACTCAATAAAAGAATATTCATTCTTATTCAAATCAAAATTCATAATGAAATTTGACACAAGGGAGAGAGTTTAACACAAGATCTGTAGCCAACTTATTATCCGTAATGAACTATAAGTTGGCTAACCTCTCAATGTAACTAACTATAAGAGTGCACGGCCCTTAGTCACCTTATAGCTAAATATGATAAAAGTCACTTGATAACATTTGATCCTTGTTCAAGCTCTATACATCTCATGAAAGTAAAGAAGTATAACTTAGCTTATATATCTTTATATTACATTTGTAGCTTTGGTGACAAGAAAGGCACCTTGAGACACTAAACTTCCACACAGTCTTTGAGATACTTTTGTAAGCATTTTTATCCTTATTGATATCATCAGGACCAAACTCAAAGGGAAACATCCCCTTTAAGGATATATATAACCTATCCTCTTAACACAAGACTATCAGCAGATTCTTATACCAATAAGGAAACTTGGCACCCTTAAGCCTACTTTCTTTTTTAAGAATCAAACATAATAAATTTGACTTTGTTATGATGAAAGTGATCTACATAAGTCTAGATAAAAGTAAATTAGTTGATTAGTTAATTCATTTAATCAGGATTTAATTAAATGCTCTTATTATTTTTCTTCAGAAAATAAACCTTATTATTATACTCAGGAAGTCTCAATGGACTTTATCGTTGATAAAATTCTATTGAGTCAAATTAACCTTTACTTTAGTAAACAGGCCAAGACGACTTAAATAGATAAGTCAATCAAACTGAATAATAAAAGTTTATAATCTCAAGTCAGGAGTTACCCTAACAAATTATGTAGACCTTAATTATGATTCTCAGTATCAATGGGATGTCACCGTGTATCAAAAAATATGCCCTTACTCAACCTTTAATAAAATCCACCTTCGCTTTGGTGAACAAGCAAAATTTATTAGTTAAGTCTAACCCGATATAACCAACAATCAGTTTTCCACTTGGTAAAGGTGTACCCTTCATTCTGATGAATAAAGCTCCCACAAACAATGGCTTGTCCTAACAGTGTTATATTGGAAGACTTTCCATTTTACTTAATAATTCATAAAAGTTTTTTTAATTAGGTCTCACCAATTTTAGTCCTTAAGAAAAGTTCTTATGAATCCTACATATCTATGACATTGTAGGCTTGAGCGTGTAGGCCTAAAGCATAATTCAAAACTTTAATCTATTAGATTTTGTAATCATTTGACTTTTAATCATATGATAAATGCAAATCATGTCAAATGGGTAAAATGACCAAGTCACCTCTTATTAGTCATAATGGAAGGACAATTGAACTATTAAAAACCATACACAATGATATATATGGGTCTATGATAGTGCATGTTAGATATAGAAAACTCTATTTTGTAAAATTTACTAATGATTTCAATAAATATGGCTATGTGATTCTAATGAGTCACAAGTCTAAATGTTTTAACAAGTTTGAAGAATTTAAAAACAAAGTAGAAAAGTAACTCAATAGAAGTATTATGATCCTCTGAAGTAATTGAAAGGTAGTGCTTGAGTATTGAATTCAATGAGTACCTAAAGGAACATTGTATAATTTTATAACTTACCTTTCCTAGTATAACACAACATAATGGTGTACTTAAACAAAAGAACTAGACCTTGATGGATATGGTTAGGTTAATAATGAGTTTTAGTAAACTATTCATGTCATTTTAAGGTTACGCCTTAGAGATGACAATGTTTACATTGAACCATATCCCACCCAAATTTATGGATTCAATACCTTATGAGTTATGGATTTGTAATAAACCCAATCTAAATTACATGAAAGTTTTGGGCTATGAAGCTTTTGTCAACAAATTGAATTTGAATAAACTGAGTTTTAAAGCTAATAATTATATATTTGTGGGGTACTTAAAGTAAAACTAAGGGTTACTATTTCTACCATCTGAACAAGTAAAAAATCTTTCTTGCTCGAACTAGTGTCTTTCTAGAAAGGAAAATTCTTTTAATAAAGGTTAGCAGGAGAAAGTGGAATTTGATGAGACTCTTCAACGACAAATAACCATAGATTTTGGATAGGATGATATGCCTTATGAAAGGGTTGATCATGGTACACTATAGTTACGTAAGTCTAGTAAAGTATGCCATAAGCCCAAGCACTCAACATAGTGATATACTAATCATCTTTGATGACAAACCAAAAACTTATGTTAAGGCTAGTTGATCTAGAGTAAAGATGACTTAAGGCCATAAAGTTTAAGATAGACTCTATGTACTAGAACCAAGTATGAACTCTAGTGGATGCATTTAAAAGGGTAACACCTATAAGGTGTTAATCGATTTTCAAAAAAAAACTTACACAGATGGTAACGTGTATACCTATAAGACACAATTGATTGCTAATTTTTTTACTCAGAAACATCATATTAACTATGATGAAACCTTTTTGTTAATTACAATACTGAAGTCTATCCAAATTAGACTTGCGATAACTAAATTTTATGGCCATGAAATTTGGCTGATAGATGTTAAAACCATATTTCTAAATGGTAATCTTATGAAGGATTTGATATGACATAACTTGATGCTTTCATTCTTGATAAATAGACAAATAAAGTATGCAAGCTACAAAGGTTCATTTATGAACTAAAATAAGCTTCGAGAAGTTAGAGTATTCATTTTGATAAAGTTGTTTGAATGTTTAAATTTATCAAAACCAAAGATAAGTTTTGTGTATAAAAAAAAGCAGTAGGAGTATGGTTACAATTTTAGGATTATATGTCAATGACATCTTGATTATTAGAAATGGCATACCTTACTTATATACTATTAACACTTGGTTAGCCAAGTGCTTCTCCTTAAATGACTTAGAATAAAAGACCCATATTCTCAATATTAAGATCTATCATGATAAGTAGGCTACTTGGACTAAGTCAAAACACATACATAGATAAAGTGTTGAAGAGATTTAGCATAAGTTAGGCGAAAAAAAAAAAGAATGATACCCATGACTCGATATATATCTCTCTAAAGAAACATTAGAAGATAAAGAGAAGATGAGTTGAGTACTATATGTTTTGATAATTAGATTGATCATATACACCATATTATGTACACAAATTGGTGTCTTATTCACCTTGAGTGTTTGTTATAAATATCAATATGATGCAAGTGAAAAATATTAGGATTTTGTAAAAAAAAAAAAAAAAACAATTTTAACTATCTGAGAAACACTTAAGAAATGTTATTGGTTTATGGGGGAGAAAAAGAGCTTATTGTAAATGGTTACAATGATGTGAGCTTTCAGATGGATTATGAAGGCTTTAAATCCCAATTAAGATTTATATTTACTTGGATGGTGGTGTAGTTAGTTGGAGGAGTTCTAAACAAAGTACTATAGTTGATTATACAATAGAGTTTGAGTGCATAGCCTTTATTGAGATAGCAAAAGAGGCAGTTTACATTAAGAAGCTTGTATCTAAACTTGGAGTGTTACCTAGCATTGCTGATCCCATAGGCCTTTATTGTTACAATAATAGGACCATAACACAAGTTAAGGAACCATAGTCTCATTAAAAATTCAAACACATTCGTAAGTGATTCAACTTAGCATAAGAAATCATATAACATAGAGATATATAAATAAAGAGAGTAGACAACGATAACCTAATTGATTCTTATATCTGTGTAAGCATAAGAAATCATGATAGACATGTAGTTACATATAGTATTAAGCTTATGTCTGATTGACTACAATGCAAGTAAGAAATTTTTAGTTATATTATTTATGTATTATTGAAATTTGTAATCATTTATTAACATTAATAATACAAGATATTTCAGTTCTATCATATTTCTATCACAATAAAAAACATGATAAACATGTAGTTACATACAACAATAAGCTTATGTCTGATTGACTATAGTGTAAGAAGGAGATTGTTAGTTATGTTATTTATGTATTATTGAAATGTGTAATCTATGGGCACTCTTATTATACATTACTATACATGTTTTTAATACAAAGTATCCATAATATAGATATTGTTTATCTAGGCAAAGTAATTAATATTTCCTACTAATATACAGCAAAAGTACCTAATACTGAACTGAAATATTACAACGGAAGATTATATGGTGTAAATAAGGTAGTATGGCCTAAAAATAGCTTTTATATACTGAGAAAACTTATACAGAGTAGTGATGCTAGTACATGTGTACATATGTATCTATATTGCACATTTATATGCAAATGTAAAATAGTATGAGCATACAAATCTTAAGCATGCTACAAAACTCAATTGGATCACAGCTGACAACCATCTCCTTCTCTCAGTCCCTATTGCACTAACCTGCAAGAGAAAGGAAAATAATGGAGTAAGTAATAAGTTCACCCAGTAAGTATTTCCTATCTCTGAGCTTAATAATAATCCTCATCTGAGGACTCTCACTACAATCATAACAAGATGATCATTTTGTATAATGTTCCAAGTTTCATATTCTGTTATAGCATTCATAGTCTGTGATTCGTGTTTCATTGCACGACTGTACTATTTTCTGCATGTATACTATTTCACAGTTTCCACTGATTAATCACATGTTGGATAATGCGATGTTGTATATGTCATTTGGAAATGACATACTGAAAATCATCTCTAAACCCTTAGGTTTATTCATAAACTGGTTTTATACTAAAAACTATGATCCAAAGATCCTGAAATATCTGTTATACTGTATGAAAACACTGAGATCTGAAGAAAACTATATCTGAAAACTTTGTGTATCTGAAGATACCTGTTATGTTGTGTAGACTAATAAATATAAGGATTCGACACCTTGGTTATGTGAGTTTCATATGCTGACACATGATAAAAACTGTCTAATATAGTGCCACCTTTGAATCTATAAACTGAATTTGAACTCTGCACAGAATATTGGCCAGTGATCATCAAATCTTAAGTTGTTAGCTGAAAACACACTAACATATGCCTATATATAGTGGCTAGTATAGTCATAGACCCAGATGTTGGTTCCCGTACTAGGTGTGCTGAAACTCACAAGCATCTAGATATTAACTTCTTGACTTCTATATGACTAGACTTACATAAAAACCTTAGTAGTGAATCTTCATCTCATGACACATGATCGTGCACTCAAAAGTTATACAGTCTACATCCTAATAGTTTGTTACATAAATTTCTACACGACTAACTGACTCATGTGTTTTCTTTATATAAGATACACACGATTGTGTGTTTGGCCAAGCTTTCTCTTTGTCATGTATTAATTCATACAATGATTGGTTAGATATTTTAACATTAATTTTTTATCAAATCAAAACACACAGAAAACTATTTTGTAGTATACCATTATTAGAATTGAGACAATGAATGTGAGAAAATCCTCAATTGCTTCTTCTTTAAGGACAACAGTAAAAGACCAATCTAGTTAAAGTATATAATTGTCAACAACAAGAATGGTTGAGTGGACATATGAGATTTCAAGCTAAGTATCTAAACTATTCATGAGAAGAAAACATTATAACTAGCCCAATATGACATTTGTAAAAAAATTATTTGGCTTAGTTAAGTCTTTAACATTTTGTTGTGGGTGGCTAACCAATCTTCTTTAGTAATAAATGCTCGAATAGCCTTATTTTGTTGCCTATTCACTTTATCTTATGTTTTTATTTTATTTTTTTTTTTTGCAAGGATGAAACTTTCCATCTTTTTTTCAAGGCTAGTTCTTTGATTTGGTAGTGGTTATGGTGGCTAAGGATTTGGGTTTCTAGGTTGGAATTCAAGTTATGTAGATCTAAAGTTTTGGTTAGGACTAGAAGTCAAAGCTTGGTTATTCTATGCAAAATTCAAGTGGTTTCTCTATCTTGGGTTTTATATATTAGAGTAAAGGTTCCCTTGCCCTCTCTGGTTATAGTTTAATAGGCTAACTTGTTCAAGCAAGGTTTTGTGTAGGTGTAAGTTCACTAAATAACACTTTATGTTTGGTTGTACTCTTTCACACATTCCACATCTCAATAGAGTCATGGCCTTCACATCTAGTCTTTCCAGTTTCTTTGTTAAAGTCTATCAACTACCTATATACTCATATTCCTTTTACTAGTTACTTTTTTATTTTACCAATGTGAACTACTTAAAGCCATTGTCTTTATTATCTACAATACTTTTTCTATGGTATTTTCCATTAAAGATCCTTCAATAATTTTGTCTAAATTGTTTTTCATTAGTCATAAAAGTCCTAGATAGAAGGCTTGTATTAGCAACCAATCAGGTAATCTATGGTGTGAATAGTTGCTCTAGAGTTTTTCAAATCTTTTATATGTTTTGTGTAAGGTCTTATCTTCCTTCTTTATCTCTCAACTTGGTCATCCTGTCTAATGGAAAATTTTAGTTAGAAAAGCTTATGACAAGGCTTGCCATGTTGTGAATGCTCTTATACCTTGAGAATCTTGCAATAATATAGCTTTATCCTAACCTTGGCTTGATAACACCATCCATAATTCTATTCATCTTGAATGTATCATAGATTTAACATTGATAGATAAAAGCATGGGTCTTCAGTGGTGGCTCCGCCAAACTAGCTTTACTGGATCATTTGGATTATTGTTAGCTTAATTTCAAAATTATTATTAGCAACCACAGTTGATTTGATAATGCTTAAGAACGCCTCATTTGTTATAGGAATTACATAGTCCATAAAGCTCTTTGCTTGATGTTTAGATTCTCAATTTATGAAGGGTTTTTGTGAAAAAAGTGGGGGATTACCCTAATATCTCATATGTGATTAAGACTTTAGATTGGGCATAATTTTACAAGGAGTCAAAGGCTGTCATAGTTTTCACAATTATAGAATTTTATATTAATGCCCTAAAAAACAAGAATTGTAGGACCCGCCGCCACGAGTACCCTTACTGCTGAATAATATTGGGGATCTTTTATTAATAATCTGAAAATACAGGCACCCGCGACGGGAATCCTACGGAAAATAAAATAAACTTCCTGAAACTATACAATTCTGCACATGCGGAAGCTAAACTGAAATACATCACTGAGATACATATCTGAAATATACAAACTGTTCTGTACAATGGGCCCACAAGCCTTTACACATATACATAAACTGTTTCTGTACATCTGGATACAAAATCATAAGCAAAAAGTACATATGACCACACAGGTCCAAAACTGATATACATACTGAGATCGCGATGTGTGTGCATGCCCTCTCCGTCAGCCTCGATCCAACCGCTCCTCAGCCACAGCACGAACACCTGAAAAACTGGAAGAATGAGGGGGATGAGTGATAAAGATCACCCAGTAAGCGCTCCTTACTTCCCTCAATACCCAAGCAAGCACAAACAATTATATAATTCAAACAAACCTGGGCCTCGGCCCTAACCATACATCTATGCGCTTGCTGGAATCTGGAAACTGTTATCTGAATCTCATTATCATTATATACTGATATCATTATTATTCATGTCATGATGTGTATGTCATGCCATGCTAACTGAATATACTGGATGCATGCATCTGAATACTGAATCTGAATGTACCCGAAGGTACCCGCTATGCTGATCAGACTGGATGGAATACAGGGATTCGACATCCTGACCATGTGGGCTAAACATTCTAGCTACTGGCTAAAAAGCTGCTGAATAATAACTGCTGCCCAATCTGACTGGTGTCAGATGGTAAAATCTGAATCTGGAATACTGCTGAGCATTTCTGACTGGTGTCAGAAAGCTGGATCCCACATATGCCCCCTCGTATTCACCCTATACTCTTCCCCGTACATCGGGTTCTGAATACTAAATACTGTTGAATTCGGATCCCCTGATCCTTTCTGAAACTACATGCCATGTCATGATATGCACATGCAGCTTATTATCTGAATACATGCTCATCTGATGCTTGTCTGAAGCCATTTAACATTTATTCTGAATTCGCATGCTTAATTTATCATTTTAAATTCTTTTTCTGAAAAATTGCTGATGCACGGGCGTGCAGGGTAAGTGCACGGGCGTGAGTCAGGACGCATGGGACCGTGCACTGGTCGTGCGCCTGGTCGTGTAAGCTATTGGAATTTACTATTCACTTTCACTGAAAATGCCTACGCACGGGCGTGCATATACGGACACACGGGCGTGCATGTACATTTTCTGGCTGTGCACACGTCATGCACACGGGCATGCATCTGGAGAAACACAGGCTCACGGTCGTGCCATGCAGGCGCACGGTCGTGCGTCTGGTTCTTCAACAAAGCACTGCTCGGAAAATGCATCAAAACTCATGCCATTTCATATCCATTCACCAATTCACATATATATCACATTTCCAGCACCTCAAACAACACAATTCAAGCTTCATAAGCAACATGCATCATCAATCATGGAATCTACCATGGAAACATCTTCTTTCTCTCTCCAAAGCCATACATACACACATGCACAATCCAAGGATGGAAATCCATCAACCCAATCAACATGCATTGGCATATAACCCTTCTCAACATATGTCAACATGCAAAGAACACATCCATGGCATCAAAAAGCACATAACAAGTCGAGAAACTCAAGGAAAAGGTAAGAGAACACTTACCATTCTCCATGCTTCTGAAAACAAGCTTCAATCACTACTCTTTACGCTCTCTAGCTTGATCGGGAGCTAAAGGCTGCTGAATCTCCTCTCTAGGAACGAGAGGAACTGAAATTGGAAGAGAGAAAATGGCTGAATGCAAAAAGGGTGAGAAAAGAATAACATTTCTGTCGACTCTCACTTATATACTAGGCCACGCACGGGCGTGCACCAATGATGCACGGGCGTGCACCAATGATGCACGGGCGTGCACAAGGGAAAATGAACTTAATTCATTTCCCACGCATTCGTACGATCGAATCCTTCCAGAAGGAATCGTACGAAAGCCAAACAGCTCTGGAAACTTACCAACTCACCCCTGAACTCTGCTAGACTCCCAATCTCTCACTGAATCTCATTTCTAACCCCGAAACTCTCCCCTAAGGGCTTTTCTAACCTGGGATGCTACAAGAATGGTATAATACAGATGAATGGAGTATATGGAACATTTTATTCCGCCACTATTATTGTATAATGCAAGTTGGTAAATTTAGAGAATGGTGAATGTGAGACATATTAGAGAATCTTGACAATTACAAAGTTCTTATGACATTACCAACAAATGAAACACACTTTAGAAATGACAAATAGTTGTTATAGGAACTTTCATAGGAAGTATTTGTATTTAGTGGCCTGGATTTGGCAATATTTTGTATGATTTAGGTTGATGTTGACTACATATTATAGTAGTGTGGATAAAGAGAGGGTTATTTTGTAGAATGCCATTGCTAGATGGAAGACAATGAATGTTGGAAATATCATCTATTATAGGATTTTACACTCACAAGAAAGCAACATATTAGTTCCCTTACCTGGTTATAGCATTGTGTGCTCAAATAAGGTTAAAATTTTCTTTTGATGAGGTATGGTTACAACCAGCACCTTATTTGACATGAAGGGGCTAACGAGTTGAAAAAGCTACCAAGTCAAAAGGAAAATCCTCAATTGCTTCTTCTTCGAGGACAACAAGGAAGGCCAATTAAAAAAGCTAGGCAAGGAAGTACAATAGTTTAGAGAATATTTGTTTTTTCAAATTTAAAACACATTTAGCTTCTAAATTCTAATTTTAATCTCATTTAAAATTCAAATGGTAATTTTTTAATTTCTAAAATCATATAATAATTAATTTAAATTATAAATTAATTAATAAATATTCATAATAATTGTCTAGATTTAGTGAAAAGATACTTATGCATCTATCCTTCCAAGAATTCCACTTACTAAGGAGTCCACCTCATGGCTATCCTAAATGGGTTGGTCCATTGGGTCGGTCCATTGGGTCGAACAAAATGCCTACATCCAGAACTCAAAACCTTTAATTCAGAAAATCAATGATTCATTTGCTCTTTTATTCAAAATAATTTTTTTTTTTTTAACTCATAAGTTATTTATCATGTTAGTAGTATATCAAATCATGACTAAGTTGCAATTAATTAAGTCTCTGTCTACATACAAAGATTGATTTCTAACAAAACAATTATAACCACCCAAATAACGCAGATTTAATGAAAACTAAATATATCGATCAATCCTATAATTATTGTACAATTCCAATCCTTTCAACATTTATATCTCTACAATTGAAGTAGTGTTCACCTTACATCGACTTTTGATACAGATGTTTAATTAATTAAACAACAACTGTACCACTCGTATTAATTGGTATTAATTATTTGTAAGGCCACAAGACTATTTCCCACCCATAGCTTGAGGCGGGGACAAAGTCTCATCCGCTTAAGTTTAAAAGTCTAGATTCTCACCCATAATCCAATTTTAATATTAAAAATAATGCATATACAGTAATAATCAGGGGTATTTTTGTCTTTAAATATTAAAATTTTATAAATTAATAAAATAAATTTATAGAATATAAAATTTTAAAATGCAAAATTTAAAAATTGGAGGTAGTAAGTGGCCTACAATAGAACTTCGCCGCTGTGTGGTCACTAATTTTTTAAATTTTAAAATTTTTTAAATATATTTTTTTAATTTTTTAAATATTTTTTGAAAATATTTATATTTAAAAATTATTTTATATTTTTATTATAAATTTTTAATTTTTAAAAGGGTAATTTAGTAATTTAAAAAAAATAATAAAAAATTGGGTTATGGATGAGAATCCAGGCTTTTAAACTTAAACGGGTGGGACTTTGTCCCCGCCTCAAACTAGGGGTGGAAAATAGTCCTTTGGCCTTATTTGTAAATACTATTTTGATAAATAAAATACTATTAATCTCATTAAGAAAAATTATGAGGTCTTGTTGATATTTTGGTTATATAAGATTAATTAAATTGTTGTGACTAGGGTTTAACTACATGAGAGGACATGGTAAAGACTTGCAAAATGGATTGATTATTTTGCCTTTGAGATAACAAAACGTTTATTTTGATAATTTGGCAAGAAAAGTTTCAAATATTTTATTAACAATATTCTTTACCCAAAGTATATTTGTAAAACTTCAAACTGGTATTAACATGTCAACCAAATTGAGTTCTTATAATCCAACATCAGAAATTGAGTCTCATTTTCCTTTTCTAATTTACACGGGAAACTTATGATTGCTAATAAAATATAACTCTTTTTCCCAAGTCCAACAACTTGGTATCTAAGTATGGAACAACTGATGTTCGACTGCATATCCCAAAATGTT
>JAJEJH010000902.1:0-10326 GCA_026122585.1 Anacardium occidentale | reverse complement strand
GCATCTATCCTTCCAAGAATTCCACTTACTAAGGAGTCCACCTCATGGCTATCCTAAATGGGTTGGTCCATTGGGTCGGTCCATTGGGTCGAACAAAATGCCTACATCCAGAACTCAAAACCTTTAATTCAGAAAATCAATGATTCATTTGCTCTTTTATTCAAAATAATTTTTTTTTTTTTAACTCATAAGTTATTTATCATGTTAGTAGTATATCAAATCATGACTAAGTTGCAATTAATTAAGTCTCTGTCTACATACAAAGATTGATTTCTAACAAAACAATTATAACCACCCAAATAACGCAGATTTAATGAAAACTAAATATATCGATCAATCCTATAATTATTGTACAATTCCAATCCTTTCAACATTTATATCTCTACAATTGAAGTAGTGTTCACCTTACATCGACTTTTGATACAGATGTTTAATTAATTAAACAACAACTGTACCACTCGTATTAATTGGTATTAATTATTTGTAAGGCCACAAGACTATTTCCCACCCATAGCTTGAGGCGGGGACAAAGTCTCATCCGCTTAAGTTTAAAAGTCTAGATTCTCACCCATAATCCAATTTTAATATTAAAAATAATGCATATACAGTAATAATCAGGGGTATTTTTGTCTTTTTAATATTAAAATTTTATAATTAATAAATAAATTTTATGGAAATATAAATGGAAATTTTAAATTTAAAAAAATTGAGGCAGCCTACGCATGCGGCTTCGCCTACATAATGTAACTTCGCTGTGTGGTCATTTCAATTTTTTAAATTTTAAAATTTTTTGAAAATATTTTTTAATTTTTGAAAATTTTTTTAATATTTTTTGAAAATATTTATATTTAAAAATTATTTTATATTTTTATTATAAATTTTTAATTTTTAAAAGGGTAATTTAGTAATTTAAAAAAAATAATAAAAAATTGGGTTATGGATGAGAATCCAGGCTTTTAAACTTAAACGGGTGGGACTTTGTCCCCGCCTCAAACTAGGGGTGGAAAATAGTCCTTTGGCCTTATTTGTAAATACTATTTTGATAAATAAAATACTATTAATCTCATTAAGAAAAATTATGAGGTCTTGTTGATATTTTGGTTATATAAGATTAATTAAATTGTTGTGACTAGGGTTTAACTACATGAGAGGACATGGTAAAGACTTGCAAAATGGATTGATTATTTTGCCTTTGAGATAACAAAACGTTTATTTTGATAATTTGGCAAGAAAAGTTTCAAATATTTTATTAACAATATTCTTTACCCAAAGTATATTTGTAAAACTTCAAACTGGTATTAACATGTCAACCAAATTGAGTTCTTATAATCCAACATCAGAAATTGAGTCTCATTTTCCTTTTCTAATTTACACGGGAAACTTATGATTGCTAATAAAATATAACTCTTTTTCCCAAGTCCAACAACTTGGTATCTAAGTATGGAACAACTGATGTTCGACTGCATATCCCAAAATGTTTATAACATGTCACAACAACATTAGACAAAATCCCCAGACCAGAACAAACCCGCACTTGAGAACAAATTAAAAACAGTGATCAAATGGACAACCATAAAACTGACAAACTGAGATGCCACATTGCACTAGTCAACAGCCATGGCTTCAGAACCCCCACTAGTGTCCTCTAACCCACTTTTCTGCTCTTCAGCCATTCTGATCTCCTCTATTAAATTCTTCTGCTCTTCCTCTATAGTATTCTGCAACTCATCCACCTGCATAAAAGTTAAAACAATACAAATAAAAACCCTGGGCACTATTTATGTAGGTCAACTTATCATATCAACAAGGCAAGCAAATGAAGATCCAGCATACTACAACATTATCATGTTGATACAAACAAGGGGCAAATGTGTATTACCCCAAAAAAATAAAACAAATTTGGGCCACAAAACTTCAGTCTCATCTATTTTATTTTATTTTTCTATCTGGAATAGGAACTAAAAGAAATCTTATAAAGGTCACAAGAAGAAGAGTTAAAAAGTAAAGGTGAACTAGCAGTGCACCAAACCTCAAAAACATCTAAAGATATACAAACAAACTTAAACAATGGTATTGATCTTTCTATAAATAATTGGGAACGCAATAACTTTACTATGCTAGGTACTATAGGTGAGGATCCTGTAAACAAAAACTTTACAGAGAGAGCATGCACAGGAAGTAATGGAATTGGAGAGGCTAAGAGGAAACTTAGTGAGGCAAAACTCAACATCTCACTATAAACTCATACTCAAGGCTTAGTTCAAAATAGAATAAATGTTACACAGAGAAAAGCCAAGATATGAAACACTAAAAGCCAAGATATGAAACACTAATGGAGAGCAAGAGCAGTAAAATAGGGACTATCATAAAAGAAATAGAAACAAAAATTATGTAAAATAGGAAAAATAACGCCAAACATGACAATCATCAAGGAGGTCTGAATAATGAAATTAAAAGATCAGGACTAAGAAAAAGATCAAAAAGAATTAAAAAAAAATAAAGAAAATTGTAGTTGAGAAATATGTAAGTTACAAATTCATTATGTGAAATAAGGCACATACCACTTGCAATAAGAGAGCAAACTGTTTCTTGCGAAGCTCCAACAACCTAAAACTAGCTGTATTCTCTGCCTCCAACGCTGCAATCTCTTTCTCCAGATCTGTAATTATCTTCTGTGTCTCTGATCTTGGTGGCTGCAAAGCAATCAATTTCCTAATTGCCTCACACTCCTCCTTGTGCTGTCTTTCAATCTTGCTTTCTTCAAGTTGTTTCTTCAGATCTTCTATGTCAGCCTGCGCTTGTGATATCTGCCTATTTATCTCTTCTTTCAATTCATTAAAGTTCTCTTTCTCTCTTACATTTGCATCAATAACAGCTTTGCTTTTGAGGAGTGGAATCTCAAACGTGGACAACTCCTGTAAGAAAGCTTTGGAAAGTTTTGCACAGTCATTAAAATTATTCTCATCCTTCTCAATCTCAAGAACAAATGAGGTGAACTTCTTCTGAAGTTTCTTCAATGGAGGTTCACCCCTTGTGGTGGTTGTGCGGGTTAGAAGTCTGTGCTTTATGATTATGTCATCCTCATGTAGGCCAAAAGCATAGTTTGCAGGCACTGCTTCTCCCCTGACAGGAGCCTTTCTGCCTTTTGCTAACATCGAAGCTAATAATTGTTATGTCAATCCTGCAAAGTATATGTACAAGCAAATTTGCATATGTCACACAATCAAATAACTGGATACATAATTCATAACAATTAAGCAATAAATTTTTAGATAGGAATTTCAAGCAGCTAGCACATTCAAATGGCTTATCTTGCAACAGAAGGAACGCTATATAACCACATTATTCAAACAAACATTATGAGAAATTAAATATTCCAAAATTTTGTCCATTCAATAATGCAGTAATACACTGAACAGATCGTTCAACTCTAAAACAGTTAATTAATAAAAAAATTCCACCATATTAGAAGAAACAAGGTAATATATACACAAAACAGCAAATAAAGTACACATACATAATAAATCATGCCAAAAGTACTCATTTAGGCCCAGGATTAAATCATGCCAAAAGTAAATCACGAAAATTGGAGATGGTAATTTTTTCAGTTGAAGGCTTCATGCTCCCTGTCCCAACTGCAAAAAATATTCTTTTTAAAAAAATGTTATTGTTTATGCTAAATCTGAAAACTCCATTATATCCAGACTTCAGCTTCTATACATTACTCACATTCAACAAACAAACAAAAAAATCACACCAAATGGAAACTAACTATCCATATACTCAATGAAGCATGAAAGCATCAAATAAGAACAACAAGGCTTCAAAAAAGCTTGAAAATAAACTATGGCTCAGTGAAAATTTAAGTTACAACGATAATTATTCGAATTTGAGCTCAAATTTAAGCATAGATTTTCATGACCGGTAATAATTGAAAATAATTACCGCCAAAAACCCAACATAAATCCTTGTTTATTGAGCATAAATCTGAACTGAATATTCGAAAACCAAGCAATGAAACGGAAACTTGCCTCAAAATCGCGAGAAGAACAAACCCACATATTCGAAGCCTAATCACGCGATAATAAATAATTTAACAAATCAACAAGAATAAGAAAAAGGCAAGTGCAGAAGAAAAAGAAGCAAAGCAAAGTAAATATACCTAATTGGTGATTGGCGAAGACTAAAGAAAGTTGATTGGGAGGATGAAAAGCGCTTTAGTATGCGGCTTCAACTCCTTTTCTTTTTTACTGTTTAGGGGGGGATATTGTTAAGAGTCTTGGGCGCCTTGGGAATTTCTCAAGCTTGTCGGGGCTTAGAAGTAAATTTCATTTCATCGACGTGGAGTTCAAAAAGGAGAATGAGCAAATCAGAATAATAAACTGAGCTGGCATATTAAGATTAAACGAGGAAAAAAAACAATAAGATATGCTTTTTTTTTTTCAGATGAGGAAGAATCAACCTGAGGTCAGGGTCCATTAGTATTTCGTCTTTACAATTTTTAGTCTAATTACCCATCTTTACCTCTTGGACTTGCAGAGGAAAATTACATTCAATCTAATAGAATTAGAATTTTTTTAACCTAATAATATTTCATTTAATGTAATCTATGTCAATTACACTAGGAGGAAATATTGTGAATATCGAAAATATGTCAAAGAAAAATTTGAAAAATCTTAATGTTGCTCTTATTGATGCAAAATGGAATAATATTTATAAAAGATTCACGATAGAGTTCTCTTTTAGAGAAAATTTGGTTGCCATCTTGAGCCAAGAAGCTTTCTAGTTTCTATTGCTAAGTTATTGTTGATAAAGTTGCTAATTATTAATAGAACTAATAGAGTTACAATATGTAAACTTCATTACTATCCATTGTTGAGAGAGTTCACTAACTGAGGATAGAACTAAGAGACAACTACTCACTTATTGATAGAATGTATCATTTCACTAAAAAGAGAAACTTCACATTTGTTACCCATGATAGACAAAACTACTTATGCTCAATAAAACTAACAGATAGCTACTCGTTTTGATAGAGCTATTAGGATTATGTGTCAATTGACAAAAAATAAAGATAGGAAAAAATTAAAATTCATTCCAAATAGATAATCATAACCCATAGATCAAAGGTATAAATCGATGTTTAAAAGTAAAATCAAGAATGATATTCTCTTTAACATCTCTTAATAAATAATCTTCCACCATCGTTCCAAAGTACAAAGAGAGTTACTTGTTCACATAAGGTAGCAAAGTCATAATGTGACAAAATGAAAAGTGGTAAATGATACAAGGTGGCGCTAGTGACCTTAAAATGGGTTTGTTGAAAGAGACAAAGAACTTTCAAAACACATATATATACATCGCAACTAAACATAAATATAAGAAGATCATAATGCTTTCATGTCAGCTCCATGCTCCTTGGCCTTGTACTACAATTTTCATCTTCACATGTTACCAATAAAACATGAAATAAGGGGTATCAAGTGATAACTCACCAAGTAAGAGAACTTAATGTACAACTTGAATATTTAGTTCCATTACACTTTAAAATTATTCCACCTTGAGTTTGTCATTAGGAGTAGAGCTTTGAACTTCATAGTTGGATAACGTGAAACTTAAATGACTTAACTTACTTAGCTTGTAAAACCTTAGATTCCAATTAGTTATCTAGGGAAGCACATTGGATTCCAGTTAGTCACCAAAGTTGTAGCGTTGTGTGTAGGACCCGCCACCACGAGTACCCTTGCTACTGAGTAATACTGTTCCTTTATTTAAATAACTGAAAATCGGGTACCCACGACGGGAATCCTACGAAAATAAAATCCTGCTGCTACATTACAATGCATGCGGAAGCTGAAACAAACTGAAATATAAATATACAATGAGCCTAAACTAGCCTATTATATAAATATGACTGTTCTTTACATAATTCTTTACATCTGGGTACATTTACAACATATACAAGACCACACTGGTCCAAAACTGAAATAAAATACATGCTGGAAAGTGTGTGTGGGGTCTTCTCTCGCAAGCCTCAGTCCACCCGCTCCTCGCCAGTAGCAACACCACTTGAAAAGGAAGGAAGAAGGAAAGGGATGAGTGATAAAGATCACCCAGTAAGCATTCTTTACTTCCCTCGACCCAAGCAAGTAACAAACATACACACATACCTGGCCTCGGCCCTATTCATACATCTAGTCACTTGCTGGTGCTGAAACTGGTTACCGGTTATCTGATTGCTTACTATTTACTGAATATCATTAATGCATGTCATGTCATGTCATGCTGAACTGAAAATAATTGGTGATGAATGTATACATCTGAATCATATGTACCCCAAAGGTACCTGCCGTGCTGATCAGGCTGATGAATACAGGGATTCGACATCCTGGCCAAGTGGGCTAAACATTCTAGCTATAGGCTAGAAAGCTGAATGAAAAGTGTTGAACAATCTGACTGGTGTCAGAAAGCTGGGTCCCACAGATGCCCCCTCGAGTTCACCCAAAATTGTAACCCATACATTGGGTTCTGAATGCTGAAAACTACTGAATTCAGATCCTTAGATCCTCTTCCAGACTACATGTTATGCTGTGTATGCATATGCATCATTTCTTATCTGAAATCTGGATTATCTGATGTTTGTTAGCCCTGGGATGGATTACCAAACTTTTAATAGTTCACTTTTGTCTTTTCTGGGAATTTTAAGCTGACGCACGGGTGTGTGGCAAGGCACACGGTCGTGCAGCACACACATACGGTCGTGTTAGGTAAGGGCACACGGGCGTGTGTCCAAACACACGAGACCGTGCGCAGGCCTTGCGGCTAGGCGTGCAAGGTTCTGGAAAATCTGGCCATTCCATGAGCAAAGCAGACACACGGTCGTGTCCTCAGCATCCTGGCCATGTGCACGAAGTGCACACGGGCGTGCGCTCGTAGAAACACAGACACACGGGCGTGCGTCTGTGGACACACAGGCGTGCGCCTGGATCTACAGTAGCAACGCTCACCTGGAAACTACAGGAAGCCATCCAATTCACATCCAAACTCAAATTAAACTTAAACACACATCAATGACACTTCTATAAGCTAACAAATCACTTCAATTTCACCATCCATCCACTGCTACTGAATCCACCATGGCAAATCAAGCTTTCTCTCACAACACACACAAAAACAAAGAATGCATGTATTTGGGTGGAAATCATCATAAAATCATCCAAACATCAACATATAAGCATACAACATAGCATCACAAGCTAGAAATGGAAACACACGTTTCCAACATCATCAAACAAGCTGGGAACGTGAAGAGAGAGTAAGAAACACTTACCTCTCGCCATAGGAAGCTGGAATTACAACTCAAGCTATTCTCTCTGCTCTCGAACTGGATTGGGAGTCGCTGGAAGCTGGATCTCACGCCTAAGGCTGGGAGCTGCTGAAACAAAGAAGAGATTTGGCTAAAAATGGGTGAGAAATGCATTAATCTCTCGTTTCTCTTCTTTTCTACCCACCTGCACGGGCGTGCAGGGAAAGGTGCACGGGAGTACACCAGGGAAAATGAATATAATTCATTTCACGAGTTTCGCATGATTGAAAACTCCCTAAAGGTATCATACGAAGGCCACACAGCTTCGAAAAACTACTAACTCACCCCTGAACTCTTCTAGACTCCCAATCTATTCCTGAATTCTATTTCTAACCCCAAAACTACACCTTTAAGGGCTTTTCTAACCTGGGATGTTACATTGTGGCCTATTGCTTCTATCCCTCATGCGCAAATGCTTCTTAGATTGTCTTGTTGAGCGCACCATGGCCAAATTCCACTTCTGTTTACACTATGAGCTAGTGCCATAATGCTTGATTTTTGTAACTTGCTCTCTCGTTTCCTTGTCCTTTTGAGCTGCGACATAGCATCACAATACCTAATTGTTATAGATATCATGCACCCAGTGTCGTGACCCCCAATGGTGACACCAGCGTCCATTTTTTGACCTTCATATTCTAGCCTTGTCTCCCACGAATCGGCCATGAATCATAGTTTCAAGCATCTCCTTTGTTTGCTTTCCAATAAATTTTCACTTGAAATTAAAAATCTGACAAAACTCAACAATCACTATGTGATCTTGAATATATTTAAAATAAAGGATAAATATATAAAATTCCATTGAAACATTTTAAAATTGCCTATAAATTCATGCATTTGCTTAACACTTATTAAACATTCTTCTGTGAATCCTTGAGTTATAATATGTTTGTCAAGCCATATTTTTGTATGCTCTTCTCCACCATGGGTGTATTTAGTAGTGTTCATATCTGTAGCCCTTGTTGCTTCTTCATGCTAATGTCCACTCCAAGTAGGTTCTTTAGATGTTGCTTATCGGCTACCTTCTACATACTTTCATTGGTTATTTCTATCTTGCAACATAAATCAACAAGGGTAGATTTATCAACTTTGTCAAAAACATTAAGTTCAACCTTTTCTTTTCTTATTTCAAACGTGAGATTTCCATTCTTCAAGCCTATGATCGCTCCTGTTGTTGCGAAAAATAGTTGTCCCAAGGTGAGGGAAACTTGGGTGTCCTCCTTTATCTCTAAAACCACAAAATTGGTTTGTACATAAAATTTTTCCACTTTAATAGATAAATTCTCCATAAACCCACAGAAAAATTTACTAATCTATTGGCCAGTTGAAGTGTGACGGTTATCGGTTTAGGCTCTCTTAAGTTCAGCCTTTTGAGAATAAACAACCCTAACCATTATTTTCTTTCTATTCCTACCATTAATTGATAGTTCCAGTTGATATATAAAAGGTATAAATATATGATTGACATTGACGACAAATCTAGTGATGTCGTCGCCTTGAATTTTCATTGCAAATTGTAGTTGTACACGACAATGGTCCAATTCTAATTTTGGTTCGAAAACAATGCTGAAAACTAGAATTGAATTGAACAAATTGAAATTCAACCTTCAACACTTCTAGATTAGGGACTTACAAACTCTTTTTTCATTTTTTTAATAGATCGACTAAGAATCCTAAAAAAAAAATTGAATTGTATCATAATTTCAAAAGAACCCTAGTTTTGAAATTTTCAATTTATAAATTCTAAATTCTAAATTCTATAATCTAATTCATCTATCTTTGATACCACATGTATTATTAATTTTTAGACATAATAAACAATTTAATCTTATTTGTAGGATTTTTTAACAAGTTTTAAAATAAAATAAATTAGTTTAAGGTTACAAAAATATCTATTATGTCACATTTTTTTAAATTTGCTTGAATGTGATGACATGTTTTCTTCTTCAAAAACCTCCATGAACGACTAAATTTCAATTGGTAATACTAACATGTTAGTGTTTTAAAAGAGACTCTAACTAAAATATAGTAGATTATTGGGCTTTTTAATCGAAGGTTAAATAATTTTAAAGTCCACAATGAATGTCTACCTAGATTATAACTTACGAACTGTATTTAATTTATCTTTATTGATTACAATAAACTCATTTTATACATAGGAGTGAGCAGATTTGAATACTTTATCACATTGAAGAACCAAACCGATTGGTTCTTAGAAGTAGGAATTGGAACCTGAAACCTATAGGGTCAATTCTATACATGTTTTGAACCTGCAAATTATGGGAAGATTCTGATTCATATCCAAAACTTGTTTTTCCAAATTGCATGTTTTTTGAAAATATGTTTAAATATTATGATATATAAAACAGTAAATTTTAGTTTTAATAACACTTGTAACATAAACATAAACAAATCGGCCATCACGAAATTAATTACAAGAACATAGAAATAAAACTTGCAACATTTCACTAAACAAATGAAAGGAGATAAAATATACATTGTTATTTGCTAAAAAATGCCTAAAATGCACCATGGCATATAAACTATAAAGTGCACCACAACCTCACAAGTCATAACATATTACATTGCCAATAAAGCCAGATTTCCTACTTTTGTGAATTTATGATCATCAATACTTATTTCTTCTATCATCTTTTCTTTTGTGATCACATCTTTAAAACCTCAACCATTAAAAGATGCAAAACAATGACAAATCAACTACATGCATGTAGTGAACAAATCAATTTAGAAAATGTTAATATCAAGCATATACATGCATAATAAAAATCTAGTACATTTGAAGATAAATAGAAGTAGAAATAAATTTAACATTTGATGATACGACTATGTACACGTGCCAATATATCAATGACAAATTTACTTAACTTTTTGTCTTCAATTGTGTAATGTCAAGTTCACATACATAGAGTGCATTAATTTGTTTTTGCACATTCAATGATCAA
>JAJEJH010000901.1:0-70039 GCA_026122585.1 Anacardium occidentale | reverse complement strand
AAAGATGGGTCAATGAGGATGTGCATCGACTACAAAGATCTGAACAGAGTGACAGTGAAGAACAAGTATCCCCTGCCAAGGATAGATGACTTGTTTGATCAGTTGAGAGGTGCAACTGTATTTTCGAAGATTGACCTGAGATCTGGTTATTACCAAGTCAGAGTGACAGATAGGGATGTTCCCAAGACAGCTTTCAGGACCAGATATGGGTATTATGAGTTCGTGGTTATACCATTCGGGTTGACTAATGCCCTAGCGATCTTTATAGATCTGATGAACCAGGTGTTTCATGATTGCTTAGACCGGTTCGTGGTGGTTTTTATAGATGACATTTTGGTATATTCTAGGAGTGTGGCAGAGCATAAGGAGCATCTCAGATATGTGCTTCAGAGGCTAAGGGATAGACAGTTGTATGCCAAGTTCTTCAAGTACGAGTTTTGGCTTGACAGAGTGGCATTTCTGGGTCATGTAATTTCAGCAGACGGTATTTCAGTGGATCCTAGTAAAGTGTAGGCAATTTTGAGTTGGCCAAGGCCAAAGACAGTAAAAAAAGTCAGAAGCTTCCTTGGGTTAGCAGGCTATTACAGGAGATTCATTGAGGGATTCTCTAGCCTAGTGAGGCCTCTCACTGCCTTGACTAGGAAAGAGGTTCCATTTGTATGGACAGAGGAGTGTGAGACACGGTTTCAGGAGCTCAAGCAAAGATTGACCAGCGCTCCAGTTTTTGCACTACCTTAGGAGGGGGTAGAGTTTGACATTTATATAGATACGTCCCATCAGGGGATGGTAGGGTCATTACCTATGCCTCCAGATAATTGAGAGATCATGAGTTGAGATACCCTACACACGACTTGGAGCTAGCTGCAGTTGTGTTTGCCTTGAAGATTTGGAGACATTATCTTTATGGAGTCAAGTGCAACATCTATTCAGACCATAAGAGTCTGAAGTATTTATTCACCTAGAGAGAGCTTAATATGAGACAGAGGAGATGTTTAGAGCTGGTGAAAGATTATGACTGTGACATCAGATATCACCCAGGGAGATCCAATGTAGTGGCTGATGCCTTGAGTAGGCGATTGGCCTTATCCAGTCTTTCAGTTCAGAGAGAGCTGCAGTATGAGATTGCCAGAGAGCAGATTGAGATAGTGACTGCAGGATTCTCCAGACTTCAGATTAGATCCTCACTGTATGATGAGATCAGAGACAGTCAGATGTCAGATGAATGGACTCAGAGTATGATTTAGAGGATGTCAGAAAGATCAATGCCAGATTTTGAGTTTAGAGATGGGATCTTGAGATTCAGAGACAGAGTTTGTGTGCCACAGATTTCAGAGTTGAAATAGAAAATTTTGTCAGAGGTGCACAATGCGGTGTATTCAGCACACCCAGACAGTACAAAGATGTACCAAGATCTCAAGAAGAATTTTTGGTGGTCAGGTATGAAAAAGGACATAACAGACTTTGTTTTCAGATGTCTGATATGTCAGTAGGTTAAGGCAGAGCACCAGAGACCCTCAGGTTTACTTCATCCCTTGAGTATTCCTGAGTGGAAGTGGGAAGATATCTCCATGGACTTTATTTCGGGTCTTCTTAGAGTTTAGAGAGGATTTGATGGCATATGGGTGATAGTGGACAGATTGAGCAAGTTAGCTCATTTTCTACCAGTCAGACAGGGTACGTCTACAGATCAGTTGGGGAGACTGTATATCAGAGAGGTGGTCAGACTTCATGGTGTTCCCAGGACTATAGTGTCAAACAAAGACTCCAGATTTCTATCGGTTTTCTAAAGATCATTGTAGAGAGCCTTAGGAACCAGACTGCAGTTCAGTTAGCATATCACCCTCAGACAGATGGCCAGACTGAGAGGGTAAATAAGATTCTGGAGGATAAGCTCAGAGCCTGTTGTATGGACTTCCAGACCGATTGGGTAGAGTTGATTCCTCTTATAGAGTTTACGTATAATAATAACTACCATGCGACTATCCAGATGGCTCCGTTTTAGGCTTTATATGGTAGAAAGTGCAGATCTCCTCTTCATTGGGATGAGATTGGAGAGAGAGATTCTCTGGTGACAGTTGTGGGTCCAGAGATAGTTCAGGGAATGATTGAGCAGATCAAGATCATCAGATAGAGAATGAGATAGGCCCAGGATCAACAGAAGAGCTATACAGATTTGAGGCGTAGAGAGATTGAGTTTTCAGTAGGTGACAGAGTGTTTCTGAGAGTTGCTCCGTACAGGCAAGTTCTCAGATTTGGCAGAAAGGGGAAGTTGGCCCCTAGATTCATTGGTCCCTATAAGATACTTGAGAGAGTGGGGACAGTTGCCTACAGACTTGCATTGCCAGCTAGCATTGACAGAATTCATAATGTCTTCCATGTGTCACAGTTGAGAAAGTATGTGGGGGATCCTTCTCATGTGCTTCAGTTTTCAGAGATTGAGTTGGTAGAAGATTTACGTTACCAAGAGCTGCCAGTGCAGATTCTGAACTACAAGGTTAAAGTTCTTAGAAACAAACAGATTTTCCTAGTGAAGGTCTTATGGCACAGCTAGAGAGTGGAGGAAGCCACTTGAGAAGTAGAGTCTGAGATCAGGGAAAAGTTCCCAGAGTTATTCAGATAAATTTTGAGGTCAAAATTTTTATAAGGGAGGAGGAAATGTAGCATCATAGATTTAGAAAAACCCTTAGGGAAAGAGTTTTGGGTATAGAAATGAAATCCAGATATAGATTAGGAGTCTAGAAAAATTTAGGGGTGAGTTGGTAAGTTTCCAAAGCCTGTGTGGCTTTCATGTGAATCCTTTCAGAAGGATTCGATCATGCGATTGAGCGGGAAATGAGTAATGCTCATTTCCCATGTGCACGCCCGTGCATATGCTCATATATAAGTGAGCCGAGTGCATTAAGTCATCTTTTCTCACCCAACTTCCATTTTAGCAAGTTTCTCTCTTTCATTTCAGTTCCTCCCAACCTTAGAGAGGAAATCCAGCCAGTCATAGCTCCCGATCAAGCTAGAGAGCAAAGCGACTAGTTGAAAGAGAAAGCTTTCAGAGGTAATGGTGCGAGGTAAGTGTTCAGTTACTTCTCCTTGAGTTTCCTAGCTTGTTTTGATGAAATGTGTTACTTGGATGATTCCATTGCTTGTTGATGAGTTTGTGCATGCTTATTTGATGATGTTTGTGGCGTGAATTGATGAGATTTCCATCCTTGAACTTTGCATGCAAGCTTGATCATGTTTTAGTGAGAGAATTGCTAAGCTTCCATGGTAGATTCTTTGTGAGTTGATGCATGTTGAATTGGATGCTTCAAATGTGTTTATTGAGGTGTTGGGAATGTGTGTTAGAGGTGAGTTTGTGATTGAATGAGAATTGGTTGAGAATTTTGCATTTTCCAGACGGGTGTTCTTGTTGAAGAACAAGACACACGACCGTGTGCCTGCATGGCACGGCCGTGTGCCTTTGATTTTCCAGGAACACGCCCTGTGCACGCTGCGTGCATGGCCAGAATTCTAGACACACGCCCGTGTGTCCTGAGGGACCCGCCCGTGTGTAAGCTTTCAGTGAGAAATTGCCCAGAATTCCAGTAGCTTGCACGACCAGACGTACGACCAGCGCATGGCCCCCTACGTCTGGGCACACGCCCGTGTGTCCATGACATGCACACCCGTGTGTGAGCCATGCACGCCCATGTACCTTGCCCACATGCCCATGCATTAGTAGATTTTCAGAAAAAGAGTCTAATTTTATTTATAAAGCATGAGAGATTCATTTAATGGCTAAAATGCTTCAGATAAGCACCAGATAAACATGAATTTAGATAATAACGCTGCATATGCATACCATAGCATGACATGCAGCATGAGAGAGGATCAAGGGATCCGAATTCAGTAGTATTCAGTGTTCAGAACCCGATGTACGGGTAAGAGTAAGGGTGAACTCGAGGGGGCATCTGTGGGAATCAGCTTTTTGACACCAGTCAGATTGTTCAACATTCAGATTCAGCTTTCTGACACCAGTCAGAATGTTCAATATTCAAATTCAGCCTTCTGACACTAGTCAGATCGTACAACACAGTATATTCAGCTTTCTAGCTAGTAGCTAGACTGTTCAGCCCACATGACCAAGATGTCGAATCCCTGTGTTCACCAAGTCTAATCAGCATAGTAGGTACCTTCGGGTACATACAGATATAGATATTCAGATGCATGCATCCATAGTATTTTCGGTTAGCATGGCATGACATACACATCATGACATGAATAATAATGATAACAGTAAATGAATGAGATTCAGACAATCAGTAAAGCAGTTTCAGATTCCAACAAGTGCATAGATGTATGAATAGGGCCGAGACCAGGTATGTATGTTATTGAGTGTTGCTTGCTTGGGTTGAGAGAAGTAAGGAGCGCTTACTGGGTAATCTTTATCACTCATCCCCCTCATTCTTCCACCCTTTTCAGGTGTTTGTACTGTTTCGAGGAGCGGGTGGATCGAGGCTAGCAAGAAAGGGCCCACACCACGATCTCAGTATGTATTTTCAGTTCTGGACCTGTGTAGTCATATTGTAAATGTTTTATGTAATCAGATGTACAAAAATAGTATGTATATAAGAAAAAGGCCATTGGGCCCATTGTATAGTTATGTATTTTCAGACAGTAAATGTATATGTCAGTTTCAGCTTCCGAATGTGTACAGATGTATTATATTATTTCAGTTTTATTTTCGTAGGATTCCCGTCTCGGGTACCCATATTTTCAGATTTTAATAAAAGTTCCCTCAGTATTCAGTAGCAGGGGTACTCGTGGCGACGGGTCCTACACTGATGAACTCCTGGCAAACTGAAAATAGGATGTAATCTCTTTGTATCTCTGACACCCACTGACTTTGTCTTTGTACTTTGTCTCTACCTTGGCATCTGAAAATTATGCCTGGCTGGCTCTACATAACCACCCCGAACAGATTCCTGATGATCTCTTCTCTTAGGTTACTGGAATTTTTCTCTCATCACACCTCTGATCATTTCTCTGACATCTTCAATACTGACAGATCTCTGAGAGCCCTGGGAACCTCTTCTAGACCTCTCTGAACTACTACCCTCGTCTACCTAAAATCTAGGAAAATGGGGCCTCATATCTAAAATCACACAAAAATATGGTTAGGATCTACTATTTATACTGAATCTACTACTGAGATACTTACACTGAGCGAGGCACGAGCTGTAGCTGTTGGGATATGCTGGCTCTATGCTCATGCACTTTAGAAAACAATGAATGCTTGAAAACACTTTTCTGAAAACATCAACTCAGAACTTGCTTTGATGGCTCAAAACATGCTCTGATACCAAATTTGTAAGACCCCGCCTACTATATATTACTGAAGGCCATATATATATATTTTTTGAAATATATCTTTACTATATATATATATATATATACACACTTAATATATGTTTAATATATAGCAGTAGGTCTTACGCTGACTACTTACTGAAATTATGCGGAAGTTGGATTATAAATGTGATGGGAAACTAAAACCCATTGTATAGTACCCTGAAATAAAACTCATATTTCTTATATAATAATAATATCTGAAAATATAGAAGATACTGTATAATCCGAATGCATGAGCAATACAAAGCATGTGAGTCATAAACATGCTATCTGCTAAAAACTAAACATATATACATACAAACATATATAACTAAAAACTCGGGTGAAAACTCGCTCAAGTCATATCCCATACACTAGTCATCTCGTGCTCTAAGCTCAGCTCCCCGAAACACTAACCTGCAAGAAAGGAAACTAAGGGGAATGAGTGACAACTCACTTAGTAAGCATCTCCTACCTCTACCCTCGGGGAGGCTTTAGACTAAGCTACTACTAACTAACTGCTATCTAGGTGACTTAACTAAGATCCTGATAGCCTAATAACTTTTTCTAATCCTCTTTTGGCCTTTATTACTCTTCTTGCTTTTCTTATTAATTCTCTTGAGTTCTCTTAGGATTAGCTGAATTCTTTCAATTCTTTATTTCTGACATATATCGTGGCTTAATCTTTCTTTTATTTCTTATCTTACATGTTTCTGGTCATACTGTCTATATGCTTATCCATGTCATGTACTATATATCATGGTATGCTGAAATCATGTTATTTGCCCTTGGGCCTATTTATTTATAACATCTTTCTGAAAACTGTTGTCAGGATCTAAGGATCCAAAATACCAAAAAGTTGAATAAAACTATTTTTGAAATCTCTGTATCCAAAGATACCTGTTATACTGATCAGACTGATGAATACACGGATTTGACATTTTGGCCAAGTAGGCTAAACCATACCAGCGAAGTGCTAGTAAGCTGAAATGTCCTACCATACCAGTCTTTGGACCAGTAAGCTGAAATCTAATTAATCTGACCGAAGTCAGAAAGCTGAAATTCCACAGATGCCCTCTCGAATTCACCCTTACTCACTAACTTAGACATTGGGCCTTAATGTTGAAAACTGATGCAAATGGATCCCTTGATCCATTTTCTGAAAATACTGTTTAGCATGCTATATTGAATGATGCTATTCATGCATGTTATCTTTTCAATTCTCTTTTCTTTCTTATTACAGCCTTTCTTACTGTTGTACTGTTTCCGTAACTTATTAATAAGTTTTATGTTCTATTGTGTTTTTGCCAGCTTTTTCTCTGTTTTCTTGTTTCTGTTAACTATATTTGTTATAGTTTTCTAACTGTAACCTATCACTAGATTACGTTGTTTTAGTCTGTTGATGAGTTCTCACACTATTATGAGATTAAAGTGTGATTCTGGAAAATATCTTACTTTTTTCTCTTTTCACTCTTTTCTTTTCTTTTCTTCTTTCCTTTCTTTATGTTTTCTGCTTGTTATCTCATTATTACAAGGCACACGGGAGTGCACTATCGGACCCATAGGCGTGCATGCAAATACATGGGCCGTGTGTCAGCCGTGTAGCCTAACCATGCAAGGTTCTGGAATTCTAGCTAAAATCTCACATTAGGCTCACGCACAATTGTGATTCTCAGGTGCACGGTCGTGACCCTCTCTAAAAGCTGATCATGCATGCCTCGCATACACGACCGTGACTTTACCAAAATCAAAATGTACGAGCGTGCGAAAACAAACGTACGGGTGTGCATTCAGCCCTATTTCGACACCCACGATCGAAACCCGCAAGATCACACCAAAACTCAACCCAAACTCATCAAACATCAAATTAAACATACAAGCATGCAACATACACTACTATTAAACTGAAAGCATGCATCAATCATTGAAATAACCCAACCAAGGAAACACAAACCCAAGGAAACAGAAAAAAGGTAAGGGGATACTTACATAAAGCTGCTAAGATCTTCTATCTCCCTATCTCAAGCTGATTCTTGGCTGAATCTTGGCTGGATTAGCTACGAAAGCTGGTTGATCTTCCTCTCAAAAGACTAAGGTTAACTGGAAAGAAAAGGAAGGGAAAAGCTGACTGAAACTAGTGGAGAGAAAACATTGGTTTATATACCAGCAGGCATACACGGGCATACATAGCAAGATGCATGGGCGTGCATGGCGAGAAAAGGATGCACGAGCGTGTGTCCAAAGACGCACGGTCATGCTCCTTCCACAAGCTGCATATAAAGCCAACAAAAGGCCACTCTACTCTCCTATCTCACTAAAACCGATTTCTAACCTCGAATAAAGGCCTAGAAAGACCATTTTAACCTCAGGCTATTACATTATTTGATTGATTGCTTAGTTGATTTGAATAAGCTTAAATTAGTTAATTGATTGTGTTAATTAATTGATTTTGATTAAAAAATTTTAAATTTGTAAAATTTTTGAAATAACCTATTCACCCCCTTCCAGGTTATTTGTCATTTATTATTTGGGGTTCAACAATTGGTATATGAGCTTGGGCTCCTGTTTTTTAAAATCTAACAATTATTAGAATTTAAGATCCATTTTAAAACCTATATGGCAAATCTTTTTCAAAAACCGATTTTCGAAGAAAGGGGTAGTTCAATTAGACCACTTTTATTTTGTGGTATTAATTATAGTCAATGGAGAATTTTTATAAAATTTTTTTGTTCAATTCATTGATTATAAACTGTGGAAAATTATTGAAATGGGAGATTTAGTACCTAAATCCTAATTTTTTTGATATACTTGATTAATGATTATGTAAATGTCATGTTGTAACTTTGTTGAATTAATATGCATATTTATACTTGTTTTGTTTGGTTGATTGGGCTGAATTGATGCAAGCATATGTATATATGTTTGAGCTATGACATGTGCATGATTTAGAATTCATGTCAAAATTAGATCATATTTGATTTTATTGGTTGCGAATGACATAGATTCATACATTGAGAGTCCTTCACAATCAAAACATGCAAAAATGATATATTTGAAATGTTTCGATCAAACTTATGCATCAAGTGCTTTCAATGCCTCAAAATTCCCCATCAATTGCAAAAAAGGTTTCAAATATGTGAATTTTGTTTTAACAAGTGTTAAACATATTTGAAATACCATTTCAAGATGTTTTCATTGCTTTGAAATGAAGATAAATTGCTTTTGAAAAATGTGAAATTGATTTCAAATATGCCCCTTATGTCAATCATTTCTCCAGTCAAAGTTCTGTGCTCAAAAGACACACAACTGTGCATGTCATGAAATGGGACTTACATGCTTGTGTTTAATGTCCATACAACCGTGCTTGACACAAAATTACATAAAAAAAAAATCATTTTCTTAAGTTTTTTATTTTCTACAAATACTTCACTAAAATGCCTTAATGTTCATATTTTATTCATGAGAATGATTATTTTAATGCATATGTTTATTCAAAAAGGGGGAGAAATAAAAATTGAATGCTTCTTAGTTGAAAATGTATGTTATTATGAGAGGGAGTATTTATATTTTTATCAACAATTAGAATCCTGATCATTGAAAAAAGGGGGAGCAAATTTTTAAGACGAGAAAATTCATATGTGTGTATATTGTCATACCTTATTTTTCACAAGAGGAGAAAATTTATTTTGCTGTATGATATATCATTTTTTATTTATAACAAAAAAAAAAGAGAATGTTTGGATATGTTAAAATGAACTAAATGCATGATTTTTTTTAGGTCATAATTTTGTTGTTGTGTTGGAATTTTTTTTTAAATTTATATTTATTATACTTAAATGCATTTTAAGATACATTTTGTCATTAAATCAAAAAGGAGTATTTTTTGACCCTTGTGGATTTTGAATTGATACAAAACGTACGTTAAAATATCTAACTGATCTATGCATGTATCGAATATGACAAATAGGATCAAAGAGCTTATTTTTTACAGAAATTATCTAACATATGACCGTGCATAATCAGACCGTACGATCGTGTTATCTTTGGCTATACTTCAAGATTCGTTTAAAGAAGGTATACGATTATGTGTACAAGGTACACTACCAGGTGTATGAGGCACACTACCATATGCATAAGGCATACTTCTATGTGCATGTGGCATATAACCATGTGTATAAGGCACACACCCGTATGATAAGGCACACACCATGTGTATGAGGCACACACTCGTGTGTATGAGGCACACTCTCATATGCATATGACACACTCCCATGTGTCAAGAGAAAAAATTTTCATATGCCTATGTCATGTTGCCGTGCCAAATAAAGACAAATTAAAAGCATAAATAACACACGACCGTGTATTAGAAACACACACCTGTATGTAAAACAAAAATTCAGCCATATGCTTCTCATGTGTTCACAGTGCATGCATCCCATGCTAGCTCTTGGAATCTGAAAAGCCATGCATGAAAGTTACACACGAGCGTGTGAAGAAGACACGCCAGTGTCAACATACAAATTTGACCATTGGAAGTGTAGAATAAAGGAAGCATGATGGTACAAGAGAAGGACACGCCTATGTAATTTTCTAAAAAGTCTCCAACGACTCTCAAATCATCCCAACGGCTAATTTTTTCTAAATGCTATAAATTGAAGATGATTTGAAGACTCAAAAGAGAGAATTAAGCATATACACTCTTTATTTTTCATTATCTTATTCTTCTCTAAATTTTCTCTTATTAGAAACATATTGTAAATCATTTGAGAGATTTTGAGAGTTTATTGTTGTATCAGCCTTGTAAGGCAATTTCTTTGTAATTATTCCACAAACCCTTAGGCGCAATCCCATAAAACTAGTGTGGGGCATAATCTCTAGTAAAAGTAAGTTAAGAGTGTAATCTTTTGTATCAAAACTAGTGTAAGAAGGGTGAAAATCCTTCTTACAAAACTATTGTAACTTTGGGGTTGAAGTTAGTAGAACGAAATCGTCAAGCGATGTTGCTTGAAGTAGTAGAAGTAGGCGGCGTGCAAAAGCTCCAAACCACTCTAAAATCGGTTAAACAATTTTTATCCCTGACTTTCTTATTTTTGCTTATTGTTATATATTATTTGATTGATTGTTTAGTTGATTTGAATAAGTTTAAATTAGTTAATTGATTGTGTTGATTAATTGATTTTGACTCAAAAAGTTTAAATTTGTAAAAGTTTTTGAAATAACCTATTCACCCCCCTCTAGGTTATTTGCCATATATTATTTAGGGTTTAATAGAGAATATAGAATCAAGCATCACAAGTCAGCACCTTATTGCCCTAAAAAAAATAAGGCAATAAAAGCAACAAAGAAGAACCTAAAGACCATTTTAAGAAAGAAGATAGAAAGGCATTGAGACTAGGTAGTTAAGTTATATCTGACATTAAAATTATTATCAAAAGGTCAACTAGAACCACACCTTATTTACTAGTATATGGAATGGAAACAGTGCTACCAATAAAGGTTCAGATAAAGCCCTTAAAGGTAGCAATGGGAGCTAAAATATTTAGAATCGAGTGTATAAAGAATCAATATCAAGATTAGCCCCATAGATGAAAGGAGGCTAAAAGCAAAATATCATGCCTAGAGCTATTAAAGGAGAATCGCACAAGTATTTAACAAGTAGTTAAAGACCAAAAGTCTTAAGAAAAAGAACCTAGTTACTTAAAAAAATTAAATAAGAACCAACAAGGTCTTAAAGGCAAGTTTAAACCAAACTAGGAAGGTCTTTACATAATTGAGCAAATCTTATCTAGAGGGGCAGTTTATATGGCAAATTTTGATGGAAATAAACTCACAAAATCAATCAATATCGATTACCTCAAGAAATATGTTGTGTGAGAAAGGGCTAGTTAAACGAAAAACCCATAAAGGGCTCTCTAAGTAAAAGTTAGAGCAAAATAAGAAAAAAATCCTAAGGATAAGAAAACTGTAAAAGGTTCACCCTAGGATAGGAGAGAAGCAAACTTTCAAGTTTTGTCAAGAATGGTAACATTAATTATATCAATATTAAGAGAAACAACCTTTGCATCTAATTTGAATATTATGTAAGAAATTATCTGTAACATCCAAAGGTTAGAATTGTCTTTTTAAGGCTTGAATCGAGGTTAAAAGAGAGATTTCTCAATTAGAGATTGGCTTTAGTGAGTTAGGAGGGTAAAACAATCTTTTTGGTGGTCTTTTTATGTAGCTTATGGAAGAAGCACGATCGTGCATCTCTAGACACATACCCATGCGTCCATTTCTCTTCATGCATGCCCATGCATCTTACCGCACACCTATGCATGCTTGCTGATATATAAAGTCAGATTTTTTCCTCTACCTATTCAGTCAATTTTCTTACCCATATTCCCTTTTTTTCTCTCTCATTTTTCGTTCTTTTCTCTTCAATTAATCTTAATCAAATTGAGAGAGAGATTAGCTAGCTTTTGACAACCAATCCAGCCAAGTTTCAGTCAGAGATAGAGAGATTGAAGTCATTAGTAGCTCTGGGTAAGTATCCCCTTACCTTCTTCCCTATTTTCATAGTTTATCTTTTTTGAATGAGTTGATTAGTTATAGAAGCATGTTACCAGTTTATTAGCATGTTTATGGAATGAGAATGATGAAATATATGAGAAATTTTAGATAGAAGCATGCTTAGTTCCCTTGATACATGTGTGTGTATTTAAGGGTTTAGAAATATGTTAGTTTGATTTAGTTGTTATTGATGGGGAAAATGTGCTTGGAGAAGTGTATTTAATATGAATATATGTTATAGTATGTTTAATTGAAGATTGGTAGAGATTTGAGTTGAGATTGGTGGTGATCTTATGTGTTTCAGTCATGGTTGCCGAAACACAATAAGATGCACGCTCGTGTGCGCCCAAGGATACACGCCCGTGTAGTTTTGTTTTAGTAGGGTCATGGTCATGCATGCTAGACATGTATGACTAGATTATAGTTGGATCACGACTGTGGGCCTGAGGGTCATAGTCGTGCACTAGCAGGAGAGAAAAATAAACAGAAATTTCAAAAGCTAGCACAACCAAGCTGCATGACTAGCACACGGCCCGTGCACCTCATGCATGCCCGTGCATCTGATAGTACACGCTCATACGCCTAGTGAAGATTAGAGATTTTTTTCCTATTCAACAGAACATCAGCACTAAGAGGTTATATCATGCTTTCTAAGTAAAATAAAAATGAAATAGTAGATTATGAATAAGTATAAGCAAAGAGAAGAAAGAGACATAAGCAAAGAGAAGAAAGAGACATAAGCAAAGAGAAACTTAATAGTAGTCTAGAAACAGCTTAAGTAATTAACATAATACGATCAGAAAACTGATGGGAATAGAAAGTCAGTTATAAAACAGTAAAGAAGCATACAGACCAGAAACTAATGGATATACAATAGAACTCAAAACAGTCTACACATAACTTATTAATAAGCTTAATAAGTTATAGAAATAACATAATGAAAAGAATACACAGAACAGAACTATAATAGATGTACATCTAAACAGAAAGTAATCAGAAGAATATGCATTACATGACATGGCATGCCAACTCAGTGTTTTTAGAAAAAAAGATCAAGAGATTCAGATGCATATATTTTAAACTAAAAAGATGATGATCCGGATATTATTTTAAGGGTGGATACGAGGGGGCATCAATAAGTTGCATGCCCGCTAGAAAGAGAGCCAACGTCAGATACGTTGGTGTGCAGTTGTATGCCTGCCAGAAAGGGAGCCAACGTCAGAGCATATTGATACATGCATTGGTGTGCATTAGTTATTTGATTTTAGCCTACTGGTCTAGTATCAAAAAGTAGATAACTTACATGATCGAGTGTCGAATCCTAATATTTATCAGTCTGGCTAACACAACAAATATTTTCAGATACAGTTTTATTCAACTTTCAGTATTTTAGGATTTTGGATTCTAGTAATATTTCTAATAAAACTATTTTCAAAAAGATGTTTTCAGTAAATTAGCCCAAGGGCCTGGATATGATTTTCAATAGTATTAGACACGATTTCAACATTCTTCCTGGCATGTCATACGTGGCATTAGAATAAACAGAATAAAGAAATTATAAGACAAGCTAATAACCAGTAATACAGCAGAATATATAATACCAGAAATATAAGTATATACATAATATCGTATGTATAACAGAATGAACAGGTGAACAGAATAAGTCATGACAGAACAGTGAATAAGAAAGCAAGATAATGAATATAAGAAAGAGAACTTAGTAAGTTAAATGATGCGTTTAAAGCTTAAACCCTAACTTCCTAGCAAGTGTACTAGGGAAGTATTTAGGGTATCGTATCCATGGGAATACGTAAACAAGTACCAAGACAACACCACTCCTAACTTTATCTCAACTATCGAATACGAATAAAAAATAAATCTAACTACTAAAACTAAAACTGAAATCAAATATTTAATAAGCACACCTAGATATATCAAATGACAAGATATAAGACAATCCTAAGATTTCGGGTTCACTAATTCACTACAATGTAGGTTTTTCATATGCTTAAATATCTCATGTTATTCATATGACAACGAAATTCCCTAAATTGATCAATAATCTTTCTCAAGCAATATTAATCATATTTAACAATCTAATAACCTAAATATCTTTATCTAGGTTATTAGATAGAGATGCACCACTTCTAACTTTATCCATGGGATCATGTAAGCAAGTACTAAGACGACACCATTCCTAACTTTATCTAAACTATTGGATACAAGTCGACAATAAATCTAAATACTATAGCAAAAACTAAAATCAAATATTTAATAAGCACACCTAGATTAATCGAATGACAAGATATAAGATAATCCTACGATTTCGGGTTCATTAATTCACTATAATGTAGGTTTTTCGTATGCTTAAATACCTCATGTTATTCATATGACAACGAAATTCCCTAAATTGATCCATAATCTTTCTCAAGTAATATTAATCCTATTTAACAATCTGATAACCTAAATATCTCTATCTAAGTTTAATTAAATGAAAATGCATTAAGTTCTATAGAATCCATTAGCTTTTAGCACAAACCTATTGTGTTTATGACTATTGCATGTATTATCAAATATATCTCTATATCCGATTAATCCATGGTTCGTATTCAAGCTTCTTTTATGTGATCTCACCTTTCGGTCTCAATCACACAACAGAGATACTATTACAAATTGGCCAAGTTTTAAATAGACATTAAGTTCAGAATGTAAACTCATATAAAATAACATGTTCGTAAATTATAATCGAACAATACTACATATTCATGAATTAGCTAGCCTTAATCTTAGCAAAAATTATTTAGTACATCATTAAACACAAATAAGCACTGAGATTCAAACAAAGGATTAGCATAATGGAGAAATAAGAACAAAACCAGATGAAGTGTTGAATCTCTTATTGAAGTTGATGAAATTTGTCTTACAATTGCAATCCAAAAAGCTTTCAATCGAATCTTTGAAAACAAAATATTGAATCTCTGAAAAGTGCTTGAAAGTTCTCTCCCAAAACTCCCCTAAGATGGCTCTCCCTTTCTCTAAAATTATGATGTGATATATATACTTAGGGTTAGGAAAGAATTTCACTTCAAGTGAAATTCTACAAAAATTTGCCTATGTCACAGCATCATGCTGCGGCATGAAGATTTTGGACTACATGCTATTGAGCATGCTATGGCATGATGCCGTGGCATGTAGCTTCTAGAATTTTTATGCACCTCGTACACTACCCTATGCTATGGCATGATGCCATGGAATGTAGCTTCTAGAATCTAAAATTTTGGTCTTCATGAAAGATGTAGCCTTGGATGTGTAGTTTTATTTGGATTTTGAATCACCTTATTTAAACTTCAAAATCTCAAGTTATTAACATTTTAGTTCTCAGTGGTCAAACATAGAATTTCACCGAGAAGGCCTAAATTTGCGACAACGGTTGAGGGCCCAAACGAACTCGGATTTTTCCCTATAATAACTTTTTGAAAATCTTGAGATGTCCAATACAACTTTAGTGAAGACTACTTTTTCATTAAAAAACTCAAATATATTGAAAATCCTTATTTGTCTATTGTGGCGCATAATACTCTCCCTTCCCGTTTTTGCTCTAGTTGTTCATTCTTCTTTAAACTAAAGTCGAACCTCTGGCTAGTCCTTCATAAGTGTCTTTTTGGCTTGATTTTCATTGAAATCATATCAAAATCAATATTTCTTACAAAACCAAACATGAACACCTGTGATCTCGAAATATGCACATAATAAGGGTAAAATGGTCAAATCACCCTTAAAACTCTATAAATTGACCAAGAAATTATACATGCAATTGACGCTTATCATTAAGTTACACTACTCAGACTTCTCTTCATACTAGGTTGTTTACATATACTCATATACGTATTTATGATATCAGAAATAAACTAAGTTAAGTTTACCAGATGAATAGTCAGAGTAGCTATAGGCAAAGTAAAATCTACTAAGCTAGTAACCAGATAGGTAGTAATGAAATAGATACAGAGTACAGAGAACATGAAAAAAAAGAGAACAGAGAATAAGCTAAGAAAAGAACTTAAACAATAAGTTCAGTAATAAGATGAGCTAGATTAGAAGAAGCTATTAGGCTATCAGAGAACTTAACTAAGTTCAATAGCTTAATAGTTAGCCAGTGATATATCAATTTAGAGCCTACCTAAGGGTAAAGGTAAGAGATGTTTACTGAGTGATTTGTCACTCATCCCTTATAGTTTCTTTTTTCTTGCAGGTTAAGTTGAAGAGATGAGTTTGGAGCGTAAGATGGCTAGAGAGTGGGATACAACTCGAGTAGGTCTTCATCCGATATTTTCAGTTATACCTATGTATGTATATATGTATTCAGTTTTCAGTAGATAGCATATTGGCTCACATGCTTTGTATTGCTCATGCATAAAGGATGTACAGTATCATTTATATTTTTAGATAGTAATCATTAGTAATATAACATGAGTTTATTTAGGATACTATACAGTAGGTTTCAACATTCCACCATATTTCATTTATATTTTTCGTACAACGTATAGTTTTCAATAAAGTAATTATGTAGGTCTCCGACTGTATGTACTAATAAAGGCTTCATTTTCCAGTACAATATAATAATTGCACTACTATCTAGCCACTAGGAATTTGATGACATACCAATATCAGTAGATTAAAAACAAACAAGGCTAAATAGATTACCTTTGTTTTCTACCCAAACCCTATACTTTAAACAATTTTTTTTCGTATGACCCTTTTTCTTACAAAAGAAGCACTTTCTAGAATCTTTTCTCTCTTCTTTATTTGTGGCTTTCCTCCACTTTTATTTTTCTAACATTGACCATGCCTCTTATTCTGATTATTCTTAAAAGCAATAGGATTAGACATGTCTTTCTTATTCATTTTCTTTCCAAAATCATCTTCTGGTTGAGTAACAAATAAGGCCATCTCACCTTTTTCCCTTTTAATTTTATTTTCCTCTGTTACACATTTGGTAATAAGGTCATCTGATGTGCATGATTCATCCATAGTGTTATAGGTTGTTTTGGTTTTGGAAAATGATTTAGGCAAGGTATCTAAGGTATGTATTTATCAAGTAAAGAGATGTTATATATCTTTGGTTTGTCTTGGAGGTGAATAAGTTTAAATATATAGTCCCTAACCATTTTCAACTCCAAATAGCTCATACTATTTAACTTACTTATAAGGGATGAAGCTTTAATATTATTAGAGGTTTAAAATGTTTTCCTATGATAGTAAAAAATTCCTTAGTGGTTCCATCAACTGGTCTACTAAGAAATATTCAACCATAATCTTTTTTATAGTCATCATACATAAACAATTTAACCTCTCCTAAAATTCTTTTTCTTTAATGTTACTCTCATAAGTGATATCTTGTGGTTTATCATGTAGCAAAGCCATATCCAAGTCACTTATAGCCATGTTAAACTAAATATCTTGCTTCTATGTCTTGAAATTACTTCTAGTTAGGACCTTAATAGTGGCATTGCTATTGTTTACATTAATAAAAAACAAATGAAAATAACAAACAATAATAATCAAAGTAGCTATAAAATGGAAAACTAGATAAGCTACACTTTATAAGGATTCCTAGTACATCATCATTAACTCCCTTTTGGGCGAAGAAATTGACATGTAGTTAGGAACCCAAACACAAAGTCATAATATAACTTTATGAGGACCTTGGTAATTGATGATGTTTGAAAAAAATATTATCTTTGGGTAGATAAATTTTCTAGATCATTGTTTATCTTAAAAAAAAAAAAAGCACATGTCACATGAATAAACTCAATTACCTTCAGGTGTATTTAATTATTCACAACAAGTGAATTCCTAAAATTGACCTTATGCTAACCTTAATTTTAATACATTCGATGACCATTTTTGGGGAGGAAATTATATGCATTTAAATTGTCAAATGTACCATTACCAAATTGAAAATTTGTATGTCTTAATAATGTACTACTTTGGCAATTAATATCTTGACAACTCAAATTATTTCAATGATATCGAATCATATTGCTCTAACTTCGGATTTCGTGAGATCAATTACCTTATGATCTCAAACAATCTTTAGTAAATTTTATTCATCAAAACTCTATGAGCAATATTATTTTTCCCTTGCTTCATGTCTTAGTAGTAGAAAATCATTAATTCAAAGCTCTAAATAGTTAAAATACACCACTAACTACTATTTTCTAATACACACGTGTTGTCATGCTTTAGAAACCACATTCCACTTGCCTACGCACTTTATCAATTTCCTCCATATGTTGTCAAGTCATTACACAGGCTCGCATGCACTAACAAGTGCTCACAAGTGCTAGCATGTGTTCACATATGCCAATACTCGCTCATACATGCTTTACAAGTCAATCAAATGCCTAACCTACATGCGCTAAGATTGGACTAGGCCAAGGTTGATTTGACCTAGACCAAAGATTGGGCCAAATGGCCTAACCCATGATTATGGTTTGATTTACTTGATCTCATGAATCAAGCAATCAAGTTAGAAAAATCCTAATTACGATCCACTATTTTAGCAAACCTTAGCCTACAAATTTTATGTCATTGATGCCTAATGTTGCCTCCCCTGACTATGATTTGTCTACCTATGTGCTCTTATTGGCTTGTTTAACAATCTTTGGTATGTTTTAACCAAGTGACCAAAATCATGTCGCAAAGTTATGACAAAAGTAATCTTTGTAGGAGGATTCCAATGGGTTGAATCTTACTTTTATCGTCGATGGTTTGGCTTCTAATATTGGGGAAAATTTTGGGCTTGACCCAAAAATCAACATTAATGCTATAGTTAGTGATTTTGTTATCTTTATCGTCGTCAATTATTGGGTTTTCAATTTTTTTTTTTTTAGGTTGACAAAATTAGGTTTTGGGTTTTAGCTCAAGCCAAAAATCAAATCCTAATTACATAAACCAATGTTCTAGAATCAAATTTAACACAATTTATACTATTTAAGAAAATTATTCGTTTAATTGACAAACCTTAAAATTGTGTAATATCTCAGGGTTAGAAATGTCTTTTAGGCTACTAATCTGGGGTTAGAATGAGAATTGATAAGAATACTAGGGTTGTGAGAGAGTTCAAGGGTGAAATAGATGTTTTTCTAGAGTTATATGGCTTTTGCATGGGTCTTGCTTAGAAGATTTGCATGCAAGCATGGGAAAATGACATTAGAGCAATTTTCCAGCCATGCACAACCATGCATGTTGAGGTACACACCCGTGCATGAGATCAGATTTAGCTGCCTTAGTTTTAAGTTGAGCTTATCTTGTTTCTAGCCATTTTCACCCAAAGTTTCCCTTTGCTTTCCAGAGACTAGCAACCCTAGAAGAGAAGATCAACATCTAGGACCTTTCAACCAAGCTAGAGAGTGAGATTTGCTTTGAAAGAGAAAGTTTGCTTGCCATGGCTAGAGATAAGTGTTTCTTACCCTTTCCCTTGTTCTTTGCATGTTTATGATACTTGTTTGGTGGAGTTGAGCTTGATTCCAGCATGCTTGTGAGTTTCCCTTGCATGTTTTATGATTTTGAGTTGCTGATGATGATGATGATACATGGATGCTTGAGATGTATATTGATATATATGTATATGCATGATTTTGAGATGGTTTGGGTGGTGAAATATGAGAATTGATGTTATGACCATAATATGTTTGTGCTTATGAAGTATTTGGATGGTGAAAAGTGATTGATAATGCTTGATTTGCAATTGGTATGGAAATTGGTTGGGAATAAGCATGATCAGCCATGACCACGCTAAAGCAGAACACATGCATGAATGTGCACTCGTAGCGCACGCCTGTGCATATGGTGTTTTACATAGTCACGATCGTGTTCACGTACCCGTGCATGATCGAATAATACAGAGTCACGACCATGCATATTCATGTCACGATCGTGCATACGTAGAAGAAGAGAAAACAAAGAGAAATCACAGAACCTAGCACAACTTGTATGCACGATTAGCTTATAACTTATGCAAGTTTATGCACTCTCGTGCACTTAGACATGTACGCCTATGCATCAGGTAGAAATGAGATATAAAGCAGAAAAATAAGCATAATGTACAGTAAAAGCCATATAATTGATATAAATCAGTGAAATGAGATCAGATAAGCATACATGATGCATCATGTGCATATCATGATATGGCATGCCATATAGTGTTTTTGAAAAGAGATCCAAGGATCTGAATACATATTTTTAATAAAAAAAACATGATAATCTAGACATCGATTTCAAGGGTAAATATGAGATGGTGCCCGTGAGATTTAGCACACTTGATATAAGAGTCAACATCAGGGTCTATAACCATGCTAGCCACTATATATAAGCATATGTTGGTATGCTCAGCTAACAGCTTAGGATGATATGATCAATATACAGTGCATTGTACTCAGATTCAGTTATTAGTACTTTGTGCACAGATCAGTATTCAGATTTAAGATTCAGTGACAGCACGTGTCTTAAATAGTTTCTAGCACGTGTTTACATAGAAAACTCATATGACCAGGGTGTTGAATCCCTGTATTCATCAGTCTGTGTAGCACAACAAGTATCTTCAGATATACAGTTTTCAAATACAAATTTTTAGTACTTTCTGATAGCCTTTATAGCAACTTTTATATTAGTTTTTCAGATAATTTTAGGATCTTCAGATCCAACAACAGTATTTCAAAAAATCAGTTTTTAGAAAAATGATTTCAGTATACAGGCCAAGGCCTAGATATGATTTTAGCATATCTTATAGCATGTCATTTTCAGATGACATATATAGCAGAACATGGATTCAATTATGATTCATTGGTAAGAAACAGTAAATATTCAGAGAACATTTAGAATGCATGAAAATCACGTAATGATACGTGTATGACAGAAAACAAATACCAGCACAGAATATGTATATCAGAACAATGCACGTGAGAACTAGTTTGGTTTCTCTCCAGTATGTATGTATGTTTTTCAGTGTTTGATTGTAGTGAGAATCCTCAGAGCAGGATTAGTTTAGGGTCAAAGATGGAAAACACTTACTGGGTGAATATATCACTCACTCCTTACTTTCATTTCTCTTGTAGGTCAGTGTTGTGGGAGCTGAGAGGAGGAGATGGTTGCCTGTTGGGATCTAGCTTTCTGCTTTCAGTTTTCACAGCATGCTTTCGGTTTGTATGCTTTTTCAGTTTTGTATATGCATGGGAATGCACAGTGATTGTATATGTATAAACATACACATACTTTGTATATATTTTCGGTATATAAAATAAAGTTTTGGGTCATATTAACTTATTTTTTACCACAAGTTTTTCGGCTACTATATTTCAGCTAAACTTTAGGTATTTCTACTGTGTATTATTGGAAATATTAGTTATTTTGATTAAAATCATATTATTAATATATATAAAAGTAGGAATAGTAATATATAGCAGGAGTACCTACAAATTGAATATATTTTTAAACCCTAATTTTAGTCCAAATGGTTAAAATCGAAAATCATATTCCATATTCTATTATGTTTGACTCAAATACCATATATTATAATTCAATCAATTTAAATTCAATCATGCATAAAATATAGAATACTGAACTAAATAATTAATCTGAATACAAAATTGAAATAGGGTGATAAAATAACTTGATTGTGTCATTCTTCTTAAATATGTAAAGCCATTAAATTCACCTGCAAATTTAGTGAATACAACGAATTGATCTTTTACTTTTGAAACCTCTTTGATGATAGCTTTTAATGAGAAAAACTGTGTGTCGTATGGTTTCAAAGTAGGTACCTAACCAATTTATAATAAATTATTAGAGTTCTCATCAAAGTCCAATAACCCAAAGGTCACACTTAACTGTCTACCCAAATTATAAGCTATAGAATGTAATGGACTTAGTTTTATTAATCACTTTTAAGTCTATTTAATATTTATCATTGGATCACTTTAATTACTCAGTTTTATTAATCAAAATATTAATTAATATCAATTCACATTGAAATTTTTAATAGATTAACATTAATTATAATTTAATAAAATTAAATAATTAAATAATAGTTTATAAATAAGCTTAATTGATCAATAAAAATAAGTTTAATAGACTTAAAGTTATAATTTAAGAAAAAAAATATTAGTATAAATCTTAAAATTTATTAAAATTTTAATGGGTTTTAATAACTAATTATTTGTATTGTTTTGTTCCCTTTTTCAAAACTTATATAGTATAGTTTTACGAAAATATTTTACAAGTGAAAATACTAATCACTTAACATAAATAACTTCATCAATTTTATCGATCCAAAAAACACAACACTTCATGTATCATAACCTATATAATGATTATACAGATTGATTGATTGATTTGGTTTGAATCATATAAATTAAATCTTACAATATTATTTATTGAAGTTTTATTTCTAGCAATAAATACAATATTTGACGCATAGAATGTATTTGTTGCTAGAGTGCGCTTGTTGAAATGTTTGGATCCTCCTACCTGTCATAAATCGTACAAGTAAAGGGAACCCTCCAACATATTTGGTCAGACTGAGACAATAGAATGTGAGCCAATTAAAGGCTTTAAAAAAAAAAAAAAAATGAAACATAGAGAGCCAAAGGACTTAATCACCACAAACGCCACCACACCATCTCGTCCTTCTGCAACCCCCATCCCCTTTTACCTATATGACTATTTTATCTTCAAATTTTAAAAATCCAAAAATACTCACTTATTAAGTATCTTTCTTCTAATTTTATCAATTTTTTATGAAATAATTAAAATACTCTTACCTAAAAAATCTAAAATAATAATAAATAACATTAATTATTAAAATAATATTTAAAATATATTTTAAAAACTAATTTTTCATTTGACTATTAATTTTGTTAACAAATTTTGTTATATTTTTATATAAATTTCTTTTTAAAAAAAATCCTTGTACGTTAAATAACATTTTACCCTAAAAAATTTATCAAACAATCATCTAAGTTATATTAATTTTAATAAAAATAATAAAAAATGTGTTAGTACAAATATAGATAAAAGTATCAATGATATATAATTATATGTTTAAAGATAAAATGTAGTTTTTGAAAATATTGAAGGTGTTAATAAAAATTTTAAGAGAGCTTTAAAATTCAAACAAATTTATGATGTTTTTAAAATTTGAAGAATTTCAATATGTTTTTCAATATTTTCAAAAATAGTAATTACATCTTTAAAAAACTAAACAAAATATAATAAATTATAGTATAAATGTCATATTATAAACCGTTAATATTATATTATAACTTAAAAAAATATAAGGATAAATATGATAATTTTTTAAATAAAATAAAAAAATATCAATTTGTCTAATAAATTTATAAAAGAAAAAGACAATTATATCCTTATAATAATATTTACAGTTAAGTCTAATAAGAGTGTTTTTGTAATATATTAAATCTTATAGATAAAACCATAATGAATTATATTTTATTATAATATTTAAATAAAATAATATAAATATTTTTTAATTATTAAAATTAATAATTAATTTTGATAAATTAACGAAAAAATAATTTTTTTAATTTAAAAAACAAATTTTGGGTGAAAATAGTTAGTCTACTTCTAATTTATTTGAAATAATGGACGTTGGTGATTGAGACTACAGCGCTAACTTAAACAAATTTAATGTGACATCCAAAGTTGTCGACTAATTCAATGATGGAGTTTTGATGTGCCAAATATACACAAGCACATGAAGTAGTTGTTGTTGTTGTTATTATCATTTATAAATAAATTAATCTATTTCTGTTATACAATAATAAATATGTAATTGTTCTTTTTTAAAATAGTTGTTTGATATTATTTATAAATTAAAAAAATAATAATACTATACTTATATCCTGAGAAAGATGGTTGCATATGTGTCTCTACATGGAAAGGATAAATTGATTAATTTAGTCTGCCCACTGTGTAATCTTTGGCATTTGCGAGCGAATAAGGCCACAATTGTGCTAACTGAAAGTGAAAGTTTTGGAGAGAAAAGCGACACGAGGACAGAACTAGAGAACACCTCAAAGCAGCTTTTATTTTACACCGTTTTACTCTCTGGATTTGGGGAGGCTTCAATTCATTTTTTAAAATGCTTTATTTGGTCAAATTTTAACAGAATTATGGACTTTCATGTCACAATCTGACACAGTTAATCATACAACTGACGTAGGCACGATAAAATCACATTAGTTTCAGGCCAAATCACAATTTCCCGTCCATGATTTGATTGAACGACAAGTTCCGCCATCTCAAAAAGTTAAATTTTAAAACCTCGTTCATTCTGGTTAGTGAACTTCACTTAGCTTTCTTAAAAATAATTGTTTTACCATGTTACCGTTATTACCAAACTGTCAATAAAATTTAATATAAATATTAAGTTGTTAATATATTTTTTTCAGTTCAAAAATTTACTGATTTCTTATAAATTATCAAAATTTATTGATTTCTTATAAAATATCAAAATTTACTAATTTCTTATAAATATTAAAATTTTGCATTTTGTTTAATTTTTAAGAACATAATTATTATTTTTAAAACTATCTAAAAATATATTAAAATTTTAAAAAGTCTCAAAATTTTTTAAATTTTATTAAAACCCCTTAAAGAAACTTTATTAACACCTTTGAAGGTATATATAAAGTAGATAACATTAGAATTTTTAAAATTTTACAAATTTTTCATTCATAAAGTAGATAAGAAATTTTTTAAAATTTATATTTTTCATTCAAATTTTTGCAAGAATAACATAAAAAACAAGAGAGAAAAAGAAAAATAAAAAGAATAAAAATTTATGATAAATGACCTTTTATCCTTTTACTTATCAGAGCTTACTAAGAAAAGTAGATAAAGGGTAGAAATTGGGTTCTTTGATATTTAAGGAGTAGATATTTGACATTTCTACAAACCTTGGGTGGGAAACAAATTTTCTCCTTAGTTTCATCGCCAGTTGAATTGTCGATCGCCGAACTTTATATAAACATGCCCAAAAATGTGAAAACAAATCCCACAAAAATAAAAAGAAAGTTGGGATAGTAGAGTCCTAAATAACATTAAATTTGACCGTAAGAATATTTGAATTTCATGAAATTCAGAATAAAAAAAAACATGCGAACGAAGGATGAAGTCTAAAGAAGAGTCGTAGCCATGCATGTACCTACCACGTACCTTACAATCCATGGCCATGCAGCTGCAGGGCAAACGCCTTGATCATCCTGATGGGTTTCTTGAATGACAAATTTTTATTTATTAATTTTTAAAAGTTTAAATGCTATCTTATTAATAAAAATTAATTATTAAATTTAATAAATAATTATTAAATATGAAAAGATTAAAAAAATATTTTAAAATATTAAAAATTATTTTAAAATAATAATAAAAATATGTAAAAAATAAAAATAATTAACATTTTTAAAAAAATAATAAAATATTAAATCTAATTTTTAAAAATAAAAAAATAAAAAGTAAGGCCAAAGGACATTTTCCCACCCATAGTTTGAGGCAGGGACAAAGTCCCACCCGCTAAGTTTAGAAAACCCGAAGTCCCACCCATTAACTGTTAAATCTAACAGTCAACAGTGAGTCAAGGGGCAAATTTGTCATTTTATAGTTAAAATTTATAAAAATATAAAATAATATTTATATATATAAAAAAATATATTAAAAATTATAAAAAAATTTATAAAATTATAAAAAAATATTTAAATTTTTAAAATAAAAGTTGTACCATCACGCCGTACACGCGGGTCGTAACAAATGGCACTGTGGCCGCTCCTGCCACCCTCCCTAAGAAGGTCGACCGCCTCCAAGAAAAAAATGGTCAAAATGGGCGGGAATCGGCCAGCGTACCCCTAACGCGGCGGGGTTGGCTGTGAAATCCGCCGCCTCGCAAGAGCAGTGCCGTGACCTGCCCCTCGTTTACTCGAGGCTGATTCTGCTCTTTTGAACTGTGTGACGAACGCCACCGTGCTATTTGTTGGCCATCGCCACCGCCGGGCGGGCCGGCTTTTATTTTTTAAAATTTAAATATTTTTATAATTTTATAAAATTTTTTTATAATTTTAATATATTTAAATATTATTTTATATTTTTATTATAAATTTTTATTAATAAGGGTATTTTTATCATTTCATCAAATGGGTTAATGAAATTGGATGGAAATTGGATGAAGGGTGGGAGTTTGGGTTTTGAAAAGTGAGCGGGTGGGACTTTGTCCCCGCCTCAAACTATGGGTGGGAAAATGTCCTTTCGCCAAAAAGTAATAATCACTACCATTAAGTACTATAGCCACCAGCGTTACTTTCTTTGGTTTTTCCACCATAACATTAAAATAAATTGTCCGTACAATCATTTCATCCCACAATGAAGAGCATAATTTTTGCGAACTCCACTAACAATTATTCTTACCCTTCATAAAATCCATCTTTAAGTTTTTTATTTGTTTTCTATTACTTTCTTGAGAAAATAAAAAATACCAAACAAAATGGTTTCATTATCTGAAAACCTTGTATTATTTTACCATTAGAGCTTCATCGTTACCTGAATTACCAAGTTATGGTGGGTGGCATGATTTGGGACTGGTTGGTAACTTGGTTAGTTTGGGTGAATCAACTTCGTTGCATAATTTTTAGCTTTCCATTGGAGTCAATGATAAAAAACTCATTTTTATGTTTCTTTTGGGTCTTGTATGCGCGTTAGCTATTTCTAGGGTTATATTTCCTTCTATAATTGTGTTTCCAACTTCAACTTTGGTTTTTGCTTCTAGGTTTTCGATAGAGTTTGTTCGAGGTGGGAGTCTAAGTGAAGGAACTGCTAGTAAGTGGAAATGTAAAAAAGAAAATTTCAAGGTCTATAGTGAGAAATTCAAGAGTTTATTGGATTGTTTGATGGGTTAAATGGAATATTAATAAATTGAAGAAAAATCTACAAAGAGCTATTGATTGTAATAAGATTAAAATTACAAATTTAGATTATTATTTCAATATAATGGAATCAATGAATTTATTAGCTTCAAATCATGGTGGAAAAACTAATATTGCTTTCAGTGCCACCACTATTGGTGACGCAGTTGACGGCGACGATGATTGTAACTTTTTATTCTTTATTTTTAATTTTTTAAATATTATTTTAAATTTGAAAATCTAATATGTTATCATACCTTGGTTGGAAAGTAGTCACTTGGCTTAAAGTATACAATTATATTACCCTATCAAATCAAGATGCATCAATTTGTGTAAATAAGTTAGTAAAAAAAAAAAAAAATTGTTATATGACTTTATTTTTTATTTTTATTTTTTGTAATTCATATGTTCAAACCTTTGGGAATATATGGTTGGCTGTAACCATTTCTTTGATGTGGATTTTCACTAATTTTTGTCTTCATTCAATGTTATTGGACTACTTCTCATTAATTAACATGAATTTGGGTCCCCAAGAATTACAAATTTTTCTATTTATTAATTAAAAGAAATTCCCAATGACGATATCACAATTTGTGTTTAACTTCAACGAGAGTTGAGAGTTAAAGTCAGTTTGTTTGTGCAAGATTAAAAAAAGTCTGCACCACATGATTCAAATGTTTCCCAGGAGATGCAGAACAATACCTTACAAATAAGTTAACAAATTTAATATCAAGTGGCATAAGATTTGTAAGTTAGATAAGAGCATGCATCTTTTCATCAAGACAAATTGTATATTTCTTTACATGAAAAAGGACTACTTCTAGAAAGAAAGGTATGGTGGAGCAGATCCAATTTGACAAGATCATGCTGATATAAAGATTGATTATGCTTATCAACATTAATAAAATTTTACTTTTTTACATCAGAAAATTACAAAGTTTTAATAATTTTAAGATAAATAAATATATAATTATGAAAAATAGCAGGGGTCCAATAACAATTAAAACATCTAAGATAATGTATACTCATTGAAACTCAAAATTTAATTCATCTTCGTTTTAGGTGATACTTCAAAAAGTATTAATTACCTCTAATAATGAGGCTTTTTTTTTTTTTTTTTTGTATATTTAAGAGGTTAACAAGACTGTTTTCCACTAAAGGCGATGAAATGATATATTTTTTATTCGTTATGTTTAACGAAAAAAATTAAATTTTCATTCATTTATTAAAAATTAATTGATAATTTTAATAATCAAATAATATTTATGTTATTTTATTTAAATATTATAATATAAATACATTTATGATATAAACGTCATTTTTTTAATTGTTAGAGGTAAATAGCTAATTTACTTTCTTATTTTAAAAATGATCATAATTATTCATATATTTTGAAAGTCTTTTATAGTTTCAACAGTTTGTAATATGATATTTATACCCTTAACTCATTATATTTTTTGAAGTATAATTTTGTTTTTTAAAACTATTAAGTGACATATTTAAAATTTTAAAAAACATGTTAAACTTTTTAAATTTTAAAAATCCCCTAAAAACTTTTAAAGATTACATTTTATACCAAATATATGCCATTTCATCTAAATATTGTGATAGATACATATTTGAAGTATGTACGTTATTTTTTAAACTTATTACGCATAAATAGATAACTTTTTCATCTTATTTTAAAAATGATTATTTGTACTTATATATTTTAAAAATATATTATAATTTTAATAGTTTGAAATGAGATATTTACATCTCTAACTTATTGTGTTTTTAGGGTGTAATTGTTATTTTTAAAATTATTGAAGAGCATGTTAAAATTTAAAATTACAAAAATAGGCCAAAACTTTTTAAAATTAAAAAGATACCCCAAAATTTTTTACAATTTCAAAATTCCCTAAATTTTAAAAAATTATAATTTAACCAAAATATATAAGCATTCATCATTAACATCACTATTTATATTTATATTAAATAAAATTTTTATTTTAATTCTAATTAATATAAATTAAAATAAAAAATAGTTTATAAAATTTTAAGATAAAATATGGTTTAATTCCAATGTAATATATCTTTTCAGCAACTCTGTAAAAAACTTAATAGATAGATAGCAATTTAATTTTTATAAATTTATATGATGAAATATTGTCGTTTTAATAAATTTTGAATGAAAATAAGTCTTTTAACCTTTTTAAAACAATATTTAATTTTATTTCATTACCTCTTATGCAAATGAGTGATGAATTTGGTAAAAAATAAAATAAAATAAAGGTTGGTTTTCCTATAAACACATTATTAATTTATATTTTAATAGTATTATAGATTATTTATTTTAGTGATAATTTTGTGTTTATAATAAAATATTATTCAAATCAAACATGCTATATATATTATTTATTTTTATGACTAAAATTATCTTTTAATTAAAACCTTGAAAAATTAAGATTATATATGTCCACTCCCAAAATCAATTAGATGATATCATTCACCAAAAAATAAATAACATAATATAAAGTTTCAAGGGAAAATTATTTTTTTAATCAAATTCTAAAATTAAAAAACAAAAATATCCAATTAAAATAAGTTTTTACTAATCATTAAAAAAATTCACATGTTCCAAGTCATGTATGGCACATGCATCACGTATTGTAAACAAATCTACGATTTTTTCAAATACAGCGTATGTGGATTATACACATAGTGCTCGTTTTACGCATGATTGTGAAATATGAATAGTTGTTTGTGTAATATAGTTTTTTTCCATTTCAAAAATCCAATGATTTCTAATAGTTTTTAATACCAACTTTATAATTTTCGATAGTGAAAATGAAACAAAATGTTAGTACATTGATTTCTTTAAGTCTAAAATAGAAATTTCATTGATTTTACTTAAGATTTATGGTGCTTTTGTATTGAAAAATAATCCAAATTTTAAAACATTTTGTTGATGATTTTGGATGAAATTTATTGTTATAATTGTGTTAGAGTAGATATACATTATTTTAGGATTAATTTTGTGAATGAAAATGGAAAAAAATATATTATCCAACAACAGCATGTATTATATGCATACTTTGTGTAGAATATATATACTGATAAAGGTTAGAAACAAAAACATTTTACTAATTTTTAAAACTAAAGAGGATAACATGTAATGCGCATGATACATATATGTAGAGTGTTTGTTAATTCTCAAAAGTGAGAGGATAGCATGTAATATATAAAAAATATTTGTTAATATCCTGTAGACTCACCAAAAATATTTTCGTATAGTATACATATTTTCATCTTGTATACATGTATTTATGTCTTATTTGTTAAAAAATTATCGATTTGTTTATTACGGATGATGCACATGTTGTGCATAGTTTAGTGCATATAAATTTTTGGATAAATTCATGAACATAAATTTTAGTTAGATATTTTTATTTTTTAATTTTAAAAATTGGTAAAAAAAATAATTTCCAAGTTTCAAATATGGTTGATCACTTATGGTGACCTCAACTCAATAATTAAACTAAAGTTACAGTAATTAATGACAACAAAATGTAATATGGACAATTTGACAACATCGAGATCACAAATATATTAATAATTTCATTTATTTGAGTGGATAAACACAGACAAGGGCCATGTAAACATACAAAACCTCCAAATTAGAAAGGCACGCCTTCGCCCACGCCAATCAATTCATTTTTCCGACACTAACAAGAGAATATTGTGGCCCATTCAAAATCAACAAAAAGTTTTGTAACTTCAAAACAAATAATTAAACAAATCTTGTTAAGATTTAAAGGTTTTTTAGATTCTTTGTAGAGAAACAGTTGGTACTTGAACATATTTTAATTGATATTCATAAAATTTCGCTAAAGAATCAGCCAAATTTTAGGGGTTGCTTTTGTTAAAAGTAAAAGACTCAGAATATAGTATCCAAGGATGAAGATGCCCAATAACCATTACTGTAGGGTTATCTGAAAGATGGTATTGGTTTGGGTTATGAATGTCAACCATCATTTGAGACTATTTTTGAAAGAGTTGAATCCATAAATGCAATATATCTATTGTATATTGACTTCGTCAAAATGGGTTTAGAGGCAAATGGTGAGAAATGATGACCCCTCAAATGGAATATATACCTACACTTTGCACTAAACTCTTGCGTACCTTGTAAGTGAAGTTTACTTATAATTTTAATTCCATCATTGGTTAAATGATAGTTTTGATTTCTTTTAGCTCCTTCAAATTTATTGTTTATTATTATTTTTCCATAAATTGAACATGAATAACCATAAGTTCAATCAAACATCCATCATATTAATGACGATCAATTTGTCCTTCTCATTAAAAGATGAATTTTTAGGACACTTCTTCGTACACCTCTCCGTACACCCTCATGTATATTAGATTAAAACATTCTCCTTGAATTATTTAGTATCATAAGTATAAATATAGATTCTTGAACAACATATTGAATCACATTAAAATTTATTTTATGTTTGATATTTTCTTTGTGTTTACTTTGTACCATTATGGTGAAAATTATAATTTATTATCAAATTCTTAATATCGCTATAATATCTTACTTTGTGTAAAAATCTGTAATATTTTGAGATTAAAACGGTTATTTTAGACTATATATCAAGATTAAAAAGAGACAAATTAAGAAATAGGATTGAGAGGGTTCATAAGTAAGCTAGTCATTTAGGAGACCTTAGATGGTGTGTACATGGGTCACTTTGGAAGGCTTTTTTCACGTGCTGCGTAGGAAGTTGGACATTTGTGATTTCCCTAGAACATAACCTTGTATCCTTCGGGCACACAACTGTGTGTCCCTTTTATTGTGTGCATTGTGTGAAAGAAGGATGCATGACCTTCCATTCCTTTTGTGTCAGTGTAGTTATATAAAGTAGAGGTTTCTTGTTTTCAACCAATTTCACCTATTTCTCTTCTTCTTTTTTCAACTAACCCTAACTAAATTGCAAAAGAGAGATTAGCTTGTAGCAGCCATTTGAGCTAGGAATCCAAGTAGTGTTAGAAAGATAGAAGCCATTAGCGGCTTGAGGACAGTAATTTCTTACCTCTTTCCCTCTATTTTCCTAGTATGTGTTTCTCTATATTTGGGTGAGAATAGATTTATTGTATCTTTTAAGTTTAAGAAGCATGAGTATGTGATAAAATGTAGAAAGATAAGAGATTTTGAAGGTAGAAGCATGCTATATGTATGTATATATGTATGTATATATATATTGGTATGTGTAGTTAAGAAATTCTAAAGCATGTTTGGCTATGATTAGGTGATATGTGAAGAGAAAGTGTATATAAAGTAGTATATTTAGCATGTGTGTATATTAGAAGAAGTTTAATTAAAGACTTGAGTGAGATTTGGGTGGTGTTTTGTAAGCTTTAAAGGTAGAGTTACAAAAGCAAGTCGTGACACATGATCATGTGCCTATATAATACATGATCGTGCTACCATGTATTATACATTGTATAAGCACATGCACGACTGAGGCTAAAGTAGTATTGCCTTAGGGTATACGATTGTGTCTCTTAGAGCTATGGTCGTGCATGCTTTTTCAATTTTGCATGATCATGCCTTGGGATCACAACCTTGAGGGTGTAGTGTTCTACATGCCTGTGCAGATAAGGCCATAATCATGTGTCTAATGCACAATTGTGCATCTTGAAGTACACGACTGTGTAGTAAGAAAGGAACAAAAAATAAAAGAAAAGAGTAAGGTAAAGAATAAAGAATAGGAAAAAGTAGAAATAGAGAAAAGAAGAGAAAAAGAAAGAAACAAAAAAGAAAAGAAAAGAAAAGAAAAGAAGAAAGAGACACATAAACCATGATAAAGAAATGTACAAAACGAAGAATAGAGAATAATAAACCATATATTTTCCCAAAATCATTAGACTAAGCATATGGAATTATAAAAAGTAACAAAACCAGAATAAGAAACTTGTAAAAAGCACGAGAAACCATAATTAAAACAATATACAAAGTTATGAAGTCAAAATATAGAATAAAAAGCTACTTGACATACAATAAAACACAAAACAGAATAGATTACAGAGCAGGAAGTCAAATACAAAATCAAGCTCTACATTCATTTAAGTATAAGAAACATAATAAGAAGTCAAGGTAAGTAAATATTATACATGATATACATTACATAGTATGACATGCCATAAAACAATGTTTTTAGAAAAAAAGATTAAGGGATCCATACATATATTTTAAAATATAAAAAGAAGATGCTTTGGATATCATTTTTAAGGGTGGATATGAGGAGACACCTATGAGTCTAGCTTACAAACCTTGTGTCAGTATGAGTTAATACTTTTAGCTTTCTAATACAATATCAGTGTGGTAGAATATTTTAGCTTACTAGTATATCGCTTATCTAGTTTAACTCACATGACCAAAAAGTTAAATTCCTATATTCGTGAATCTGATCAGTACAGTAGACATGACTTTTATGTATACAATATATGTATTCATAAAATAGAGATTTCATATGCATTGATTTTCAAGATTTTCGAATCCCAATTACTATTTTCAGTAAAATTATTTAGAAAGTAGGCCTAAAGGCTAATGCATGATTTTTAGCATAAAAATGATTTCAACATGTTTTTATCATACCATACTTAGCATAAAAAAGAAAAAGAACCAAAGAGATCATGATTAGTAATAGTCAAATAGAGTAAATCTAGTAATATTAAAAGAAAAAAAATAAAGATTATTAGTCAAGTAACATAATAAGTAAGTTATAGAATAAGTAAGAAACAAAACGTAAGACAAGACATAGAATTAAGCTTAACATAAGACAGAGACTTGTGACAAGTCACAAGTACTATAGCACAATATGTGTTATAATCAGAGATAAAAAAGAAATCAAATAAAATTCAAAAGAAGGCAAGAAAAGAGAATAAAAGTGTGATAAGTTATGTAAGCTTGACCTCTCATATCATGTTTTATACGTATACTTATATATGTACTTATAGTATGACACGAGCTAGTAATATAAATAGCAAAATCATAGAGAGAGAAACGATCATAAACTACTAGATAAGCAGAGAATAGAAAAGCCTTTAAAGTAAGAAATAGACTAGCATAGTTTATCAGATAAAGGCAAATGATAAATCAAAATATAAACATCAAAATAGAAAAAGTTAAGAAATAAGATAAGTAAAAGAAATATATTAAAAATGATGTCAGCTAAAAATTAAGATAAGAAAGAGAACATAAAGTTTCATGACCAATCAAAAGATAGACCAAATTAGAAGCCTACTTGAGAATAGAGATAAGAATTTCTTATTGAGTGACTTTTTACTTATCCCCTACAGATTCTTTTCTTGTAGGTTAATATTTAGGGAGTTGAGTTCAAACAAAATGGCTAGAGAGCAAGATATATATATATTGAAAGACCTTTTGGCTAGAAAAAATAATCCTAGAGGGGGTTGAATAGGAATATATAAATTTTACAACCTTAAAAATCTTTTTCTTAATCACAAACAAGATATGCAATAAAACAATTCAAGTAGTCAATGGAACATACAATGAATATAACTTAAATAAATGCAAATTTAAGAAAGAAGGGTTAGAGTTTGCGTAGCCAATTTATAGAGGTTTAGAACTCTGAACATAAGCCTCTTACGTCTTTTTTCTCAATCACAACCCGATCAAAGTTTCACTATCTTCAAAACCAGAAGATACAATAATCTTTCAACCAAGCAAATTTTGCTCTTTTTTTTTTTTTTTTTTTTACAAATGATGTTGCAACAAAAAAAGATTGTGAAATGCCTCTAAATAGGTTGAAACATACAGTTCAGTGTAACTCTCTAAAATGTATACAAATATATGCTTAGGAGAGAAGAAATGGTGAGCAAATAGTGTAAAAGAATAAGCTTGAATGTGCAGTTCAATTCTTTAACGTTGCTTACTTCAAAATGATCTTTTTTTATACTTAAATTTTTGCTTGAAATGGTAAAGAGTGATTCCTATAAATTTCTATCCGTTAGGTAGGATGAAAAGATGCATCTATAATTAATTTTCTAGGTGCATGGTCGTGCTTGTCTGGTGTAAGATCATACTTACTGCATTAATGGCCTCAAGTAGACTCTTATTGGTCAAATTTAAGATACACGCCAATATTACATAATCATATACCTATGACGCACAGTCGTGCTTTATATCTTTATGTCTGACGCTTGAAATTCTAGAAGCCTATACGCCTTCTGAGCATTATCATCACACGACATTCATATGACTTATAAGTTTGCTCGTGCACAGTCGTGTGCCTTATATGCATGATCGTGTGTTGTTGATATGTCTTGAAAAAGGCTCTGCTTGACCATCCTTGCATGACTTATATGGTAATGCACTTCACATTCTTCATGACATAGTCGTGCTTGTATTTGATATACGGTCATGATTTGATTAATAGTGCTTGACCCTTTGCACGACAATGCTACATGACTAAAGGTCTCATGCTCTTCTTGAAATGCATCTGTACAGTCGTATGTCCAACTTGAACACGATTGTGTATTTGACTATCCATGTTTGACCCAACATGATACAACCACATGACTAAGATACCTGTGCTTCCTTATAAAATCTTTTAGCATAATCATGTGTTAAAACTTAACACGATCATGTATTTGACTTTGGCTTGCTGACTAGGAATGATAAACTTGCACGATTGAGCTGGTTGTGTTGGACCCGTGTACTATATATATATGGTCATGTAGGACTTAAGCACGATCATATTAGACTTAAAATATTTTTCAGTAAAATTATAGATCCTAGCCCGATTAGTAACATAGTCCTGTGTTTTCTCTGCACGAGTTATAGAACAATTATGCATGTTCGTGAATGATTGTGCTATAATGGCACATAGTTGTGTGCAATTTAAAACCTGTAAAAATAAAACTGTTTCACTTCTTTTGTCAAGAGGTTATTTATACAAGGGATAAATTAGTCATTTTATCATATTTTTATCATCATCAAAATATCAAGGTTCAACAATCTTTTCTTTTTAGATTGATGACAAAAATATGGACATATTTGTTAAAATTGTTTATCAAAATTTTCAAATTAAACTCCCCCTCACTTTGAGCCCTATTTTATCTTCATTTTACTTCCATTCAATGTAACTTTAACAATTTTAACTCAATTGAACCCATTCTCCCTTTTTTTTGCCATTAATCAAAACAATTTGATAGAGTTTCCCCTATTTTTTGAATATTTTCCAAGTTTACGACAAAGCCAAAATAACACTCCCAAATATATCCATTCACCAACTACTTCAGACCACAATCATCAACATTTCACTCATTATATATTTATCAACAATAAATATTCAAGAAGCAATATTTTCATCATCATGCATATATCCATCAAACATCATATGTATTCATTGATCATATATATATATATATATCCAAAGCAATGTAGAAATATCATCATTCAACAAAACATCAAGCAATATCCATATTCACATGTCTAATGATCAAAGTGCCAATGTAAAAAAATTATCAAAAGCAATCCAACAAAAAAACATAGATCATGCAAAAAGAAAAGATGTACCTCAAAAGTTAAAGAAAAATGCAAAATAATGCAATGTATGAAAGAAGGAAAATCAGTGCTCTAGAGGCATCCGTGAAGATAGATAGATAGGCGATTTGATGGCAATAACTTCAACTTTCAAAACTTTAACTCATAATTCGATTAAGGCTAACTGACTAGAGACATTATCTTGATAAGTTTTGAATTCTCGCTGTTGGTCTCAAATCTCCTTTGAAAGTTGAGCAACAATTCCTATAAGTTGATCCACAACCCCCCAAATATAGTGGATGAACTCTAATATCATTTGAAGCTCTGAGATGGACTGAGCTTTGGGGCCAACTTCTATGCATGCTCGTCTCTCTCTATTAGCATTGGTCTCAGCAACAAATGGCGCAACAGAAGGCCTAATAGAAGTCTCAATGGAAGGGTTATGCTCTCCAACCTTAATTAATAATTGCCACCCATTTGTGCCATCTTTTTTAATGATGCACATCTTAAATAATGCTTTTGCATTCAACATATGAACTTATTCAAATAGTATGTGATACTTACTAAATCTATCAAACAATATCCCTAAATTAATTGCTAATAAGGTGATAAACATGCCAAAGTTGATCGATACCTTCTTTTTGTTGCTATTGGACTGTATATCATTCAACTTGTTGATTAGCCAGTAAACTGTATCCATTTGCTGGCCCATCATGACAACTTCTATTACTGCCATATCATGAACACTTATATTTTTGTTTGTGTTCGTTTAGGCATTAAAAGCATATGTGACCACATGGTGGAAAATACGTATGGCTGGATTGGTCAGGGACAAGGCCTTTACCTTTTGTGCCTTATAAAAGCCAGAACCTACCAATAATGTCCATACCACCTAGGAACTTTGCTCATACGGGTATTCTAAAATCCCGACAACCTAACACTATAGCCACCCAGCCAACTGATCCAGAGTGACCACCCAATCCTCATTTGCTAGATGAACAAGCCATAATATGATCCATAATTGTCTCTCTCAAGTCCCTTTTGAGCGATAGGAAACTATAAAACTCATGCATTAGGTTCTCATAAGCATCAAGCCTATATAAAACAATTTGTTTAACTTAACGATATCCACCAGAATTCTCATTTCTTCCAACAATCCAAATTCCCCTAAAATCCTATCATCTAAGCATTGGCCAACATAAATCAAATGCTTTATTAATTTTGAGAGGATTATGCTGACGATTGGCACAAATGATTCTAAATGGATTATCACTTATTCCTGTGCTCCTAAAAGGACCCGATCTTGTAGGAAGTTTCATACATGGTGACATTGTGAATTTTTTTTTTTTTAATAAATGAAGGGATTTGAGTGAGTTTAAATGGATTTGGTATGAAAATGAAGTTTAAAACCTGAGAAAATGTAAGAGAAACTTCTTAAAATGTGTTTGAAACAAAAGAATGCAAAAATTTTGAGAGAAAACAATGAGATTGAGAGAAAAAGTTGGTGTAGCTTGGCTAGGCTTTTAATTTTAACATGAAAATGAAAGAAATGGGTCATATCTGCTTATATATTTATACGCGTATGATCGTAGTACTTAACTGTATAGTCATATGTAATCCTTATTTATGTGACATTCCCAATTCTGCATAGTTATGCTAAAGACAATTGCATGATCACGTTTTTGTAAAAATTTTTAAAATTTTATAATGCATGCCCATATGGATTACTTATGTCGTATATACAGGTAATGGCTAAATTTGAAATACTTGTATGATCATGCACTAGTTGGATGCACTACCATAGAATAATTAGATACGTGCTCATGCATATTTGTGACACACGGTCATGTGTGACAAAAAACACACAGACCTATATTTTTCAAAAACTGTAGTTTGTGAAAAACATTCTCAAAATACCTCACTTTACAAAACTTAGATATTTTGATCAAATGAGGTTTTTGATTTTTAAATTCAAATGTCGATTGATGTCAACTATAAAATTGCATCGATTTGACTCAAATTTGTATTCAAAACCAAACATCCATATACATAAACATCATTCAATAAATTTCGTACAACCAAGCTTAAACACATTCAACACAAGTTATAACATATTGCGATACATTAAACAATCACAACAACAATCAACTAGCACAAACCATTATGCAAACTAAAGTACAAGGTATTATACACTTACTTGTTTTGTATCAATCATTCCAAGCGTCCTCCTTATATAAGTAAATCTCTCCTTATCAAGAGGCTTGGTAAAAATGTCAAATAGCTGGTGGTTAGTATCAATAAACTCAAGCACAATATCACTTTTGTTAACATGATCATGCAAAAAATGATGTTTAATGTCAATATGCTTAGTGCGTGAATATAATATGAGATTTTTCGAAAGTTGAATTACACTAGTGTTGTCCCAATAAATCAGTGTTTTTTCTTTTTCAAAACCAAAATCTAAATGTTATTATTTCATCCAAAGGATTTAGGCATCACAACTAGTCACAGAACTATATTTAGCTTCTATAGTAGAAGTTGTAACCTAATTTTACTTTTTAGAAAACTATGAAACTAATATATTTCCTAAAAGTTGACAAGTACCACTAGTCCTTTTTCTGTCAATTTTACATCATCCAAAATCAACTTATGAAAATACACGTAATTCGAATATTGAGTTTTTAGGGTACTATAAACCAATATTAGTTGTTCCTTTAAGATACCTCAAAATTTGTTTCACTGTATTCAAATGCAATTCCATAGGATTAGCTTTAATCATGCACAAACGTAAACACTAAACATAATGTTAGGCTTAGATAGGGTTAAATATAACAATGCACTTATCATGCTTCTATATGTTTTTACATCAACATTTTTACTTCTTTCATCCTTGTCTAGCTTTATTGAAATGCTTATAGGAGTTGGTTGTTCCTTAGCATCATTCATGTTAAACCTTTTAAGGAGGTCTTCAATGTATTTTGATTAGTTGAGCAAAGTACCTTTCTTCATTTGCTTGATTTACAACCCAAGGAAGTAGTTTAGCTCTCCAATCATGCTCATATCAAATTCTCTCTACACTATTTTAGAAAACTCTCTACATAAAGATTCATTAGTAGCACTAAAGATAATTTCATCAACATAAATTTGTACATCTAGAATATCTTGCTTATGCCTTTTAATTAATAAGATGGTATTCACCTTTCTTTTGGGAAAACGATTTTCAATAAAAAATAAACTTAATCTTTCATACCAAGCTCTAAGAGCTTGTTTTAAACTATAAAGTGCTTTTCTTAATTTAAAAACATGGTTTAAACAACTATGATTTTCAAAATTGGGATCTTGGATAAAACCATTTAAAAATGCACTTGTAACATCTATGTGAAATAATTTAAAATTAAAATGGCATGCATAAGTAAGTTATATTTTAATTACCTCTAATCGTGCTACGAGAGCATAAGTTTCATAAAAGTAAATACCTTTCTTTTGAGAGTAGTCTTGATCAACTGGCCTCGCCTTATTTCTTATAACAATTCTAGATTCATCCAACTTTTTTTGATATGCCCATTTTGTACTGACGGTGGGATGATTCATTGGCTTAAGGACTAGTTCCCATACCCGGTTTCTTTCAAATTGATTTAACTCTTCTTATATTGCCAACACTCATATTCATCTTCCAAGGTTTCTATAAATTCATAGGTGTTTCTTATTAAGGCCCTTGTTCTTACTCATTGGGATGGGTCACCAATGATCTCTCCTCTTTTTACTTCATTCTTAACTCTTGGAAAGGAGATCTCTCTTCAGACTTCTTAAGGTTGCATTTGTATTTCATCTTATGGTGCTATCTCAATTTGAGTCTTTTTTTTTTTTGGAGTTGCGCCTTTATTTATTTTAAGATCTTTCATATGCTCTACTACTTGATCATCATTTAACTTATTTATATACTTGGAAGAAGACTCATCAAATAACATATATATAGATTCCTCAATAACAAGTGTTCTTTTGTTGAAGACACTATATAGAAAAACTACTTCATCCGATTTGACATCAAATTTTCCTAGATTATCCTTTTTATTATTGAGTACAAAGTATTTACGTCCAAATGGATGGAAGTATGCAAAATTAGACTTTTTCCCTTTGAAAAACTCATATGGAATTTTCTTGAGAATTGGCCTAATCATGGTCTTATTAATGATGTGACATGATGTATTAATGACTTTACCTTAAAATGACTTAAGTAATCATGCTCACATAACATGGTCCTAGTCATTTCAACTAGTGTTCTATTTCTTCTCTTAACAACTCTATTTTGTTAAGGTGTCCTAAGGGTTGCAAAATTATGCTCAATGCCATGTTCATCATAATATGCTTCAAAATCAGAATTTTCAAATTCCTTTCCATTGTCACTTCTAATGCATGTAATGGTATAACCTATCTAGTTTTGCAATTTCCTAATACGTGGAACAAAAGTTTTGAAAACATTATCTTTAAGTGCAAGTAATAAAACCCATGTAAAACTTGAAAAGTCATCCACAATCATAAGACAATAATGTTTTCCACCTAAGCTCATAGTTTTAGATGGACCATATAAGTCCATATGCAATAATTGTAGTGGTTTAGAGGTGAAAACATGGTTTTTGCTTTTAAAACTTGACCTAGTTTGTTTACCTAATGCGCATTATATTACAAATTCCATCCTTTTTGAAAATTAGTTTTGGTAATCCTTTAACTAAATCCTTTTTAGACAATTTTTCTAAAACATCAAGGCTTGCATAACCTAATCTTTTATGCCACAACCATATGTCTTCCTCTTTGGTTGACATGAGACATAGATTATTTGATGTAATGTCATGCAAATCAATAACATATATATTTGAATGCCTATGTCCTATGAATGCAATTTGGTTTGTGCTAATATTAATATTTTCACAACACAAGGCATAAAAGCACACTTTGAAGCCCTTGTCACATAAGTGACTTATACTAAGTAAATTATGCTTAAGGCCTTTAATATATAGCATATCATTGATGGTAAGGGAGGAGTTACCTATAATGCCAATTCCAACAACTTTTCCTTTTGAGTTGTCTTTAAAGTTTACACTTCCTCTATCCTTTTCCTTTAGTGAAGTGAAAAGGTACTTATTCCCGCTCATATGTCTTGAACAACTATTATCTAAGTATCACTTACTAGACTTTTTGGTTTTTTCATCCAAGCATACCTACTTAAGAAAATCATTTAAGTTTCTTTGGTATCCAAATGGTTTTGTGTCCAAGTAGGTTAGCTTTGATTGTTCTCTTAGGAACTTAAACATTTTTCACTTTATAAGGTTTGACATTCCTAATTGGACATCCCCTAATAGTAAGTCCTATATCAGAGTAATATTTACATCTCATTTGTAATGTTTATGGTTTATTTAAAGGTTTGTAAGATTTTATGGGGGTTGCCCCCATTATACCTTAAACCTTTTTTATTTAATCCACTTCTTTGAGACATTAATATTTCATCCAATCTCTTGATTTCTATTTTGAATTTTTCCAAAATTTCATTTGAATTAAGTATTTTTGTCTTTAATTTAGCATTTTCCTTTGTAAGTGATTCAACGTCATTTGCTACCTTATTGTTCTCATATAATGCTCTTTTTAACTCAAGTTTAGCAATATCATGTTCTTTTGTAACTTTTTCTAAGTTAAGATTCAAATTTGCTAAATATTTCTTCAAAATTTCTGGAGCTAATATCTTTAAATTCTACAAGTAATGAATCGAAAGCATCTTACAACTTATCATAAGAAAAAGAATTAAATTCACATACCTCATCTTTAAAGTCACTTTTGGCCACAAAACAACGGTTGACTCTTTCTTCTTTCTTGTTGCTTGTGTCACTTGAATCATCATTACCACTCTATGTGGTTGCAAAAGCTTTCTTCTGAACTTCTTCTCAGTCTTCTTTTTCTTCAGCATTGGGTAATTTATCTGATGTGCCCAAGTTTTTTTGCATTTAAAGAAAATGACATCCCTGTCATTTTCTTCTTTACCTTTTCCTTTTGATTTGATGTTGCACCTTTCTTTTGCCTTCTTGTTCTTTGACAAGAATTTACTAAATCTTCTTGCTAACAAGCTTATGTCTTCCTTATCCATGGAAGACTCATCTTCTTCCTCTTCAATTCCCTTTAAGACAATACCTTTACTATTTTTGCCTTCTTCTTCTTTCGATTTCCTTTTCATCTTAAATGTAAGAAGACTTCTAATCAGCTCATCTATCCCTATTTTGGTGAAGTCCTTGGATTTTTCAATACTTGTAACTTTCATAGCCCAAGTTTGGGTAGAGATCTTAGGACCTTCTTCACTAATTCTAAATTCTCAAAATTTTTACCTAAACCTTTAAGATCATTTACTAAGCTTGAGAATCTTTTGTACATATCAGTAATACATTCATCAGCTTTCATTTCAAAAATTTCATACTTCTTGAACATCAGCTCTATCTTGGACTCTTTTATTTGGCTCGTTCCCTCATGTGTAGTTTGGAGAATTGTCCAAACTTCCTTAACTAATTCATAGGCTGAAACTTTGTTAAATTCTATGAGCCAAAGCACAAAATAAGATATTAATTACTTTAACATTTAAACTTAATACTTTTTCATCTTCATCAGTGTGCTCACTCTTATTTGTTGGTAATTATGTCTTAGGGTCTACGGGTACTAAATCACCATGTTTAATTATTTTCCATAATTTATAATTGATTGACCTAATATGTGACCTCATTCTAATTTTCTATTGAGTGTAATTTACCCCACAAAACAAAGATGGTCTTGTGGTGTATTGTCCTTAACTAAAAACTGGTGTAGAGGTGTTAATCATTCTAATTTAGATCTTTTACTCTAAAATTGTTAGATTTCTATAAGAATACTAGAGATCAAGCTCTGATACCAATTGAAAGACCTTTTGGCTAGAAAATTAATCCTAGAAGATTGGGGGGAAAGCGGTTTATAACTCTAAAAATCTTTTTCTTACTCACAAACAAGTATTGCAATAAAAAAATTAAAGCAATCAATAAATCACACAACAAATTTAAGAGAGAAGGGTTAGAGTCTACTCAGTCAATTTATAGAAGTTCAGAGCTTTGAATATAAGCCTCCTACGTCCTCTTCTTCAATCATAATCCGATTGAAGTTTCACTATTTTTAAAACCTGAAGATTCAATAGTTTTCCAACCAAGGGAATTTTGCCCTTTTTTTTTTTTTTTTTTTTTTTTTTTTTACAAATGAAGTTGTAATAAAGAAAGATTGTGAAATGCCTCTAACATAAATATAGGCTTGGGAGAGAAGAAATGGTGAACAAATAATGAAGAAGAATAAACTTGAGTGTGTAATTCGTTTCTTTAACCTTGATCACTTCAAAATAGTCTCCTTTTATACTTGATTTCTTGCTTAAAATGATAAAGAACCGTTTCCATAAATTTTAATTCATTGGGTAAGTTAAAAAAATGATTTACAATTAATTTCCTTGATGCACGATCGTGCTTGTTGGGTGCACAGTCATGCTTGTTACATTTGTGGCCTCGAGTAGACTCTTAACAATTGAATTTAGGAGGCGTGCTAATACTGCATGATTGTGTGCATATGATGCATTGTCGTGCTTCATATCTTCATGTTTGATGCTTGAAATTCTAGAAGCCCACATGCTTTTTGAGCACTATCATCACACGACATTCACATGGATGTACGTTTTCTTGTGCATGGTCCTGTGCCTTATATGCATGGTTGTGTGTTGTTGATATGTCTTGAAAAAGGCTTTGCACAACCATCCTTGCATGACTTATATGGTTGTGCACTTCACATTCTTCATAACATGGTCGTGTGTGTATTTGATACACAATCATGTGTTGACTGATGGTGTTTGACCACTTACACGACAATACTATATGGGTAAAGGTCTCTTGCTCTTCTTGAGATGCATCCACATGGTCGTATGTCTAATTTGAATAGGTCATATGTTTGACCATCCATGTTTGACTCAACACGATATGACCACATGATTAGGATACCTGTGCTTCTTCATAAAATCTTCTAGCACGATCGTGCATTAAAGTTTAACACGATCATGCATCTGACTTTGGCTTGCTGACTAGGCATGATAAGCTTACATGGTTGAGCTGGTCATGCTAGACCCGTATACTACGTACACACGATCATACAAGACTTGAGCACGATCGTGTTGGACTTGAAATATTTTTTAGTAAAATTATAAATCCTAGTATGATTAGTAACACATCTTGTGTTTTCTCCGCACGAGTTACAGAACAACTATGCACGGTCGTGCTATAATGGCACACGATCGTGTGCAACCTGAAAGCTACAAAAATAAAACTGTTTCCCTTCTTTTACCATGAGTTCATTTATGCAAGGGATAAATTCATCATTTTATCATATTTTTATCATCATCAAAACATCAAGAGTTCAACACACACACACACACACACACACATACGTACATACGTATATATATAGTTTTCAATAAATAACATGTTTGACTTGCATGCTTTTTATATTGCTTATGTATATGATGTACAGTATTATGTATGTTTCATATATTATTAAATAATAATCAAATATAATTTCTTTTTACGATACTGTACATTGTTTTTAGCATTAGCTTTTATTTGTATTACATGTTTTTGAATATGTATTTTAATACAATTATGTGTACAATATGTATAGTATTATTTTACAAAATAATAATATGTAATGTTTTCAGTATGCTGTATAGTATTTCATTATAGTTATGTTATTAGCTTTCACATAACGTATGTTTTTAGATAAACAATTTTAGTTTTGTGAGATTTTTGTTATATATTAAAAATAATTTCATATAAATAATAATAGTAATAATAAATAATAATATATGACAAGGGACTCGTTACGTATATTAATTTGTGACAAAAAAATAACCTGTGCTTATGCAAGACTTTTGTAATAAACTCTAGTAAGTTGTACTAGAAAAAATAATACCGGGCAAATTTTATGGTAATAGTAACCGAAACAGCACTTGGGTGGGTCGGCGGCCATAGTGCTAATCAATCAAGATACTAAAAGTTTAAATAATCATTTTCAATACTGACTACTTTATGTTCCTCCCTGCTGCTACTTCCAAGGCCGCAAACACATTACAAATATAGACTTTTTTTTTTATTTTTTATTTTTTTAACATTGTGCGATCAGTTTTATATAAGCATAAAACAAATACATAACTATTATTATCTTATCTTATCTTATTGCTAAACAATAGGAAACTGCAAAATATAACTATTACCTTCATTGTTAAGAATATATATATATATATATATATATATATAATAATCTTAGTATGACATTATATTTATTATAAATTTGACAAAAAATGCCTACAGATATGAGATTTCAATTTATAATCATAATATCCTTAGGTTTATTAGATTTGCTATCGGAATACATATATAACAAATTCTTTTACAATAAACTACTGTTAAATTTGAATGCCAAAACAAAGAATATAGAGACGTGGAAGAGGGGAAAATTGAGAGAATCACTTTTGAAAAGAAAAAAAAAAAAAAAAAAGAAAGCTAGCCCCACAAGTACTTCTGGAGGATCTAGATAGCTACCTTGCTTTGAGAATGACATAGAGAGTTGGCTTATGTTAATGTTGCCTTCTTTTTATTTGACTTGATTTAATTTATGAGTAGAAATAATTTAGGCTGAACAAACTATCATAAAAGCAGTTTTGCAGGAGCCAAAAGAAAAAGCAGAAAGTAGGTAAATCACACCATCTATTAGTCAAGAGAACACAATTTCATTTGACAAAGTAATCATTTCATAAATATTCTCATCAGTTAGCACAAACTAGAAAAAAAAAGAGGGAGGAAGCCAATGCTTATTCATCATCCTTCTTTTTTATAACGAAAATTGCACGTGTTTCCTTGAACATGTCACATATTTTCTTAAGTGTTTTTTAAGAATTCAAGTAATGATAATTTTTTTTAGTCATTAAAGAATTTTTATCTATATTAGTCAAATAATCTTAAATGATCGAATAAAATAAATTTTAGAGTTTATGATCACTTAAACCGACAATCACAAATCAGATAAATCAATATAAATTTTTATTACAGTTTGAATTTTGATCATTTGGATGACTTTTATCTTTTACTATTGAGGCCAACTATTGGGGTCAATGGCAAAATTTGTTGTTAAGGCGAATGAAAAGGTTTATCTTGTGAGAGCTCTCAATCGAGGATGCAGCCGAGGAAAAGGTCATCTAGAGTGAAGGCTGAAGGAGCCACTTCCAAAGCCCAACCAAATGTTTCTATTCTAATGTTGAGGCAGGTTGAGGAAGTTATGTCACCAATGCTCCTTCCTGAGTCCAATGAAAACATTTCTCTTTCTCTTCTTACAATAGTAGAACTAATTCATATTAAGAAGAGACATCGTCTCTATAGAGCTTCGTGAAGCAGAAAAATGTCCGTATAATGGCCTACCTGAAGGATGGGCTACTTTATCAAATGCCATTCTAAAATGTAGGGTGATGTTACCTTTACACCTTTTTGTCAAAGAGGGCTTGTTGGGACTTGCCACCTTTTAACTACCTCCAAATGGATATTGGTATATCCTCGGATTTTACGTTGTGTATCATTTTTTGGGGGTTCGAGAATTTACCATGAAGGAACTTGAAAACCTATGTAAGTGAAGGAGAATTCCAAAGCTTCTTCATTCTACTTTTTGTCAAAGCGCTTTTCAAAAGAGTTGAAGGAATTCACCCATATGAAAGACAATACGGGTAACTAGCAGATCAAACACTTTTTCTTCTCTTACAGCAAAAGAGGGAAATTCCGGAAACCAGGTAGAACATTTGTTGAAACTTCTTTTAACTAGATATACTGTCCGATTCTTTTGAATACTTTTTATTGATGAACTCTTGAGGCCAAATTTATCTATTAGGCAAGAAGAATACATTCTAAAATTTTGTGATTGATTTAGAGGGCATCACACTTGAAGAATTTCATTGTTGACAGTAAGCTTTAGATAATTAGTTTTACTGAACCTTAATTCTCAATTGATTTGATAAAACGGGCAACTAGTAAGTACTCAACTTTTATTTACTTTTTTAATTTTATCAATCTGCAACTTATGTGGTGATTTTATTTCATATATTCCATTATCGACATTGCTTCTTTGCTTAACCCTTCGCTTGATGAAGTTCCTTCTCCTTTGGTATTGCAGTCTAAATGAAAGAGTCTATTGGATCATAGTAAGAAAAAAGTGACAAAAATTACAAAAAGACCTTGCTTGGAGCTTATTTCTATCAACAGAAAGGTGCCTATCTTGATTTCTTTGACCTCGGAGAGGGAATTTCCACTAAGAGTTAAGTGACCATTTCCATTTTCAATGAGGTCATTAATACAAAATGGTGCGACTATGATCATGGATTGAAGTCTGTGAAGCGATTGAAGTTGACCACCACAGTGGCCTGCCATGTAATATATTTTCACTTTTGTTATAAATTCTGTCTAAGCTTTGCTTTTTTTTTTTTGTTAATACAGACATTTGCTCAAATGTATTTACTCTACGTTCAAGCACTTGAGCACCTATAAGATGAGGATCCCGAAGAAAAATCTTATTTTAAGGTTGTAACACCTCTATCTAGAAGTGTTGCTTTTTGGAGAAAGATACTACTTTCACTTAATTTAGTGATGCGTTAAAGTTTAAACTCTAACTTACTAGTAAGTGTACTAGTTCAAAGCAATACGAAAAGTATTTAGGATGTCGTATCCACGGGATCGCATAAACAAGTATCAAGATAACATCACTCCTAATTTTATCTAAACTATTGAATACAAATCGAAATAAATCTAAAAACTGAAACCAAACTAAATAAAATAATTAATAAACACGTGCTTGGGTAAATTGAATAACAATATGCGAGATGATGCTAAGACTTCAGATTCACTAATTCACTATAATGTAGGGTTTTTATACGATTGAATATCTCATGTTATTCACGTGACAACAAAATTCCCTAAATTGATCAATATTATTTCTCAAGCAATATTAATCCTATTTAAAAATCTAATAGCCTAAATATTTCTATTTAGATTTAATTAGATGAAAATGCATTAAGTTCTATAGAATCCACTAGCTTTTAGCACAAACCTATCGCGTCTATAATTATTGTATATATTATCTAATATATCTCTATATTCGATTAACCCAAGGTTCCTATTCTCGCTGCTTTTGTGCAATATCATCTCTCGGTCTCAATCATACAATATAAATCCTATTAAAAAATGGCCAAGTTTTCAATAGACATTAAGTTTAGAACACAAACTCACATAAAATAACATGTTTATAAATTAAAAACGAAACCATTACACATTCATGAATTAGCTAGCCCTAGCCTTAGAAAAAATTATTTAGTTCATCATAAAAAAAAAAAAAAAAAACAAGATTCAAACAAGACATAATAGAGAATAAGAATGGAACCCGATGAATTGTCAAATCTCTTATTGATATATGATGAAAAAGTGTCTCTCAATTGTAATCTAAATAGCTTTTGATTGAGTCTCCAAAACTAAATTTAGAATATCTTAAAAGTGCCTGAAAATTCTCTCAAAAACTCTCCTAGGATGGCTTTCCCCTTCTCTAAAATTACAAAGTAATATATATACTTAGGGTTAGAGAAGAATTTCAATCAAAGTGAAATTTTGCAAAAAGTGCCCATGTCGTGACATGAAGGTTCTACCTAGGTTGCTACTGGGCATGCCGTGACACAAAGGTTTTGGAATTCCTGTTGATGAACATGTCGCAGCATGGACCTGTTGCTCCATAGCGTGCTCTCATGGTGCCCGACATCCAGCTTTTGTATTGTGTGTGTTGCGAGCCTCCATCCATGCTGCGACATGATGTCGTGACATATAGCTACTGTCCTCTGCACTTCATTCATGTCGTAGCATGATGCTGCAACATGAGCTTGCTCAATTGGTTTCGATTCTACTTTTCGATCATTCACTTCGATTGTCATTTTTGGTTTCAGACACACCCACTTGGTCTTGTTTCGATTCAAAATCATGTAAATTCCTACAAAACAAAAAAAAAAAAACCATGTGATCCCGAATTTGCACAAATCAATAGTGAAATTGTAAAGTCTCCATTGAATTCACGTAAAAATAAATCATAAAATGTGCATAAATCCATTATTCATCACAACCCCCAACGAGCAAATTATTAGTCCCTAGCAATGAAAACGACTAATTTTATTTTACAATAACTAAGCTTATAAAATTAACTACCTAAACCATTTTCGTAGGTTGTCACGGTTGCATTTAGCTTATACAACAAGCCTTTAAACTCCTAGGCAGCCCTAATGGACGAGTTATAGTCTTATGAGGGTTTTCAGCGATGCTACCCAGAAACATCTTTCTAAATCGAATAACAAAACAGATGAAACACATAAAATAAACTACACACATATAACACAATAAACAAAACTACATTCTAATTAACTTCAGCTAAATGACTGTCTTATAAATATCAATAATTAAATGCAACACATTACTGACTAATGTCACCCCGCACAAAACCACTTTGAAAATGTTACATCACTACTTTATCACCTCCTATTCTCTATTTCATTCTCTCACCCAGAATTCAGCCCTCAAAATGATTCATGCATTGCTCATAAGTCCAAGTCACCCTAAAACTGGTTATTTCTAGCCTTTTTATCATCTATTGCTCAAATTTTCTGTTCATACAATAGTAACTCTCTAAATTCCCAAGACCTATTTTGATTTTGATTTTGATTTTTTTTCAAGGGTTTTTTTATTTATCCCTATGTCATTAACTCACTTTTTTATGCGAATGCTAACACTTGTGGTGCTATCACCCAGTTACTCAACAAGTAATGAACGTAGGGTGCCTAGCATACTCATATCCATTTAGACAATTTAGTATGGAGGTTACTCATGGTGGACATGCCAACCCCCAACTTATTATGTCTCTAGAAATTTCGAGTAATGACCCTTTTCAAGTATGCATACTTATATATATATATATAGGGGTCTGGAGACTAAGTTTGTCTACATAGTGGAACATATATCCTTACTTCAGACAACACTTTAGCCAACTCAAACCAAAGTCAAAGTTACTTGTACTTATGAACCACATTACTACATTTGTTGGGTTCAAATTATTTTTGACCTTTCTTACCTCGTACCCAGGAGTCTCAATTTTACAATGATCCATCTCTTCATGTTTTTGATGGGGCAACATCAACTCGTTTTGCACTAAAGCTTTGTCTCAATTTGTTGTAATCATCGACTTCTCAAGCCAAAGCTAGAAAAATATAATAACGAAAACAAACATCCTTAAAAAAAAAAAATTTTTTTTCACTAGCCTCTTAATCTTAAAGATATATTCATGTATGATGTGACTAAACTCTCTAAGCCCTTGATAATAAAACTCATAGTTTTAATTTTGTTTCTCCTACCCCTAACCTAGCATAAACATTGTCCTAATGACAAATGAGAGATATGAAAGAAAAGAAAGTTAAAACAACTTTCCTATTCAAGCATGAAGTGCAGTGAGGTGTTGTGGTCATCTCACATTGTACAAAAAGGTAATTTACTGCTGAAACTAGGATGAAGTATTATCAACAATTGTAATAACTACATTAGAAAGTAAGAATATATCATCTAAGATAGAGGGAAAAAATTTATACTAAACACATAATTATCCATTAGCAATGATAAATATCTGGATTCAGAGATAACACATAAAGAGTCATAAAATATCAAGATAGTGTATAATAAAATATAACCATGATTAAAAAGTAGTTGATGAGGTGGTAGTAGTAGGAGCATCTCCTTGATCGTCATTATCATCATCTTTATCATCACCCTCACTATTGTTGCCCTTACTACTGTTGCCCTCATTACTGTCATCCTCATCACCATTATCACTCTCGTCATCCTCATCACCCTCCTCATCACCCTTATCACCCTCTTCATGCTGAGGCTCAAGCATCCTCGATCTTGATTATTAAAAAAATAGGTGATAGAATGGGGAAATCGAGCTCGTATCTATGCCCTATTTTACACATATTAGTTATTGCATTTGGTACATTGCTTCTAGATTTTTGATGATATTCATGTGCTCTTTATGACAAGCTTGGACTTCGAGCTTGAGGGAATCGAGTTGAGATTGTATAGTTTACATTGGGTTTGAGATGGATGACTTGGGCACTTGCGGTGTTATGGAGGAGGATGGTCTGTCACTTGATAGTCTGACATGATATGGTTTGAAGAGTAAGGTGGCTATCATGGACTTGCTTAACCTCAGGTCTGTCTTGATTTGCCTTTTGTATATGGGATACAACACTCCTACTTGAACACATAATCTTGTAATCAAACTAGGAAACATAAAGATTACATATTCGTGAGTAATAGCGTGTTTAATCATGGAATGAATGAGGGTCCCAATATTAATTAGGATTCTATCATGTATAGCACAAAGAAGTGCTGCCCTGTCTCAATCTAGGTCACTTACACATGATGTTGGTATCAATCGAGCACTGATAAAGTATTACCACATCCTGATTGTGGGGTATAGAAATCTGGCTTTAAAAGACTTGAGGACCCCATCTCGATATGTCCATTGAGCACTACCATCTGTTAGCTTTTGAAGGATTTACTCAAGTGTTAAGTGCTCTATCTATTAACGGTAGACAACAGAGCTAGGCTCTTGTAATTGATAATAAGCATTGATTGTGTGCACATCAAATGAAATAGTCTTCCCTCAAACTTTTACTTTATTTTGCATAACATTAACCGTATTGGCGTAAAATTCCATGACAAGATCCATAATGACGCCTTCGGGTTCTTGGGTAAAGACTTCCCATCCATGGTTGGCTATGACAGTATTAATGTCGGGGTAACCGCCCTCTTCAGGAAAGTAAAATCCCTTTTCCTCGATGAAGCTTTTATTTTTTCTACTAGCTCTTTCAAATCTGTGTTGTGCCTCAAGGGAAATAAATCGAGGATCTACTTGTGCCGTTTCTTCATACGGTTGCCTACAATGTCTTTTGGATGCCTTTTGTTTTCCTTATGAAGCGGCACGTGAGTTGGACATTTTAGGTATGGATATTTAATTTGACTTGAAAAAAAAATTAAAATAAAATTATTAAATTATAAACCAATATAAGAGCCAAAAAATTAAGAAAAACACTGAAACATAGTAGGGTGAGTATGATGATCATATGATTGTAGCCCAATACATGTATAATTAGCACTCTATATCATGCCTTAAATTAATGCATTATCAATTGCTAGTTTAACATGAATAAAATAGTGTCTTATGTGCATGAGAAATTCATTAGGGCATTTGTTCAAACATATAGTATGCATGTGTTTTAGTTCATGCTATCATAAAATTTAACATATAACTAGCCATGCATAAACGCAAAACAATAATGGAGCATATAATTTTAATCTCAATTGTTAATCTACCACTTCAAATGAAACAAATCCTAATTGAAAAATAATAAGTAAAAAAATTAGAAGTAAAAAGAATAAACTAAAAAAAATTTTAAAAAGTTAAGTTGATGTACATACCTTAGTGATGGTGAAAATTGTGCAATGAGACTGCTTAATGTTGGTAGAATTCATGTTTGTTATAGCTGGTGACATAGGTTGGGGTTTATGTGTGTGTACTACTGAAGTTTGTTGGGTCTGTATGACGTGCTGTGGCTTATGTGTTTGAATTGAAAAAGGAAGGAGGTTCATGTGTTTGTGTGAAAGTGAAATGTGTGTGGTTTTTTTTTTAACAACACCATAAAAAATTTCAAAATATAAATATTTCTTAACAAAACAAAACAAAAAAGTTTTTTAAAAAGAAATAAAAAATTAAAATTGCATACCTACGTATGAGGGGCTAATTGTACATTGCTGGGCTTGTAGCATGGCATGGTGTCGTGGCCCGTGGCTACTAGAATGCTGAAGCTTTGGCCTGAGTTGCTTATGCTGCAGCATTATGCCACAGCCTGTACTGGGGTGGCACTTGACCTCTTGTGCCACGACATGATGCTATAGCCTGTATATTCTGGATTGTGGCACTACTTGTGCTGGGACATGTGCTTTCTGGTCTTGTGTGAGGAATTGTGTTGCAACATAATGCCGTAGTATGCAATGCCTCTTTTTTTCTTAGTTAGCTTGTACCGTGGCATCATTGTGTGGCCTGCAAGTTTTGTCCTTGTGTTGCAAATGATGCCACGACATGATGCTGCAACATGAAAATTCTAGACATTCCCCATAGTTTTGCTCTTTTTTCATTCTTTGTATTCTCGTTTATTTTTACTCGACCTGAACACCTAAAAATTCCAACATAAACTAACCATCAAACAAAATTTGAAATTAAATTAAAATGTCCACATAAAATAAAGTAATGTAAAACATATAACTAAATAAAACAACATGATTGGGTTGCCTCCTAATAAGCACTTGTTTAAAGTCTATAGCTCGACTGTTCGATAGTCGTTTTTAGGTCGGTTTGTTCAATAGGATGGAGATCTTTTCTTTTTTCCAACCTCCATCTTCATAATACTTCAACCTCTATCCATTTACAATGAATGTACCTTTCTCCTCATGCGATATTTGAATAGCACCTGATGGATACACTTTTGTCACAGTGAAAGGTCCTAACCACTTAGACTGTAGCTTTCCTGGAAAGATTCGTAACCTGAAATTGAATAACAACACCTTTTCTCCCTCGATAAAATCTCTTTTTAAGATGTGTTTGTCATGCCACCTCTTAACTCTTTCTTTCTACAACTTGGCATTCTCGTAGGCTTGGTGCCTAAACTCGTTGGCATCATTGAGTTGTAGCAATTGTTTAGACCCTATATCTTGCATATTAAAGTTAAGAAATTTTATTGCCTAATATGCTCGATGTTCAAGCTTGACCGAGAGGTGACATGGCTTTCCAAACACAAATTTATATGGGGACATTCCTATTGGTGTTTTATATGTTGTCCTATAGGCCCATAGTGTATCGTCTAGCTTTAATGACCAATCCTTCCTAGACTTGTTCGCGGTTTTTTCAAGAATATGTTTAAGTTCCCTATTCGATACTTCAACCTGGCCATTAGCTTATGAGTGGTACGGGGTGGTTATTTTATGCGTAACTCCATATTTGCTCAATAGGTTCTCAAATTGTTTATTACAAAAGTGCTTACCACCGTCACTTATGATTGCCATAGGAGTGCCAAACCTTGTAAAAATATGTTTCTTTAAGAACTTGACCATTACCTTAGCATCATTGGTTCTAAAGGCTTCAGCCTTCACCCACTTGAAAACATAATCTACGACCACTAATATGTATCTATTGGAACAAGAACTAGGGAATAGACGCATAAAATCTATACCCTATACATCAAATAATTCACACTCAAGGATGTTGTTCATAGACATCTCATGTTTCCTATTTATGGTACCCACCTATTGGCACCTATCACAAGATGCTACATAGACATATGCATCCTTAAATAAGGTAGGCCAATAATACCCAGATTGCAATACCTTAAAGGCTGTCTTGATGGGTCCAAGATGAACACCCATTTCTCTATCATGACAATGGCTTAGGATGTTCATTATTTCTTCCTCTAATACATATCTTCTAATTATTTGATCTGTACATATTTTGAACAAATATGGTTCTTCCTACAAGTAGTGTTTGACATCAGATAAGAATTTCTTCATTTGATTTGAGTTCAGGCCAGAAGGAAAAATACCTATTACTGAGTAATTTGCAATATCTGCATACCATGGAAGTGCGTTATTAAGGATGGCAGAACGTTGTTCATCTGGGAACTCTTCTCCTATTATGGTTTCACCACTTTCTTGTAGGTGTTGATCTTCTATGTGGGACAAGTGATCGGCTGCTATATTTTCTACCCCTTTTTTATCTCTAATTTCTAGGTCAAACTCTTATAATAATAGAATCCATCATATCAACTTAGGTTTTGCACTTTTTTTTTGCTAGGAGATATTTAAGGGTTGAGTGGTCAGTGTACACTATTATTTTTGTGAGGACAAGCTATGAATGGAATTTGTCAAAGGTAAATATTATAGTTAGAAGTTGTAGGACCCGCCACCACGAATAGCCCTGCTGCTGAATAATACTGTTCTTTTATTTAATAAACGGGAAACTGGGTACCTACGACGGGAATTCTACGAAAAAAAAACCTGCTACTATACATCTGCACACATGCGGAAGCTGAAAAATAAACTGAAATATACAATGGGCCCAAATTGGCCTTTCTCATATATATATATATGTATAACTGTTCTGTACATGTTTCTTTACATCTGGATATATACAAAATACATACAAGACCCATCAGGTCCAAACTGAAAATAAAGTACATAATGGAAAATGTGTGTGGGGACCTCTCTCGTAAGCCTCAATCCACCCGCTCCTCACCAGTAGCAAACTGACCTGAAAAGGAAGGAAGAAGGAAGGGATGAGTGATAAAGATCACCCAGTAAGCATTCCTTACTTCCCTCACCCAAACAAGCAACCAACAGAACACACATACCTGGTCTCGGCCCTAATCATACATCTAGTCGCTTGCTGGTGCTGAATATGATTACTCGTTATCTGTTTACTTACTGTTTACTGAATATCATATTAATGCATGCCATGTCATGTCATGTTGAATTGAAAGTAACTGGTGATGATGCATGCATCTGGATAATCTAAATGTACCCAAAGGTACCTGCTGTGCTGATCAGGCTGATGAACACAAGGATTCGGCATCTTGGTCAAGTAGGCTAAACATTCTAGCTACTGGCTAGAAAGCTGAAAATGAAATACTACTGAGCTGTCTGACTGGTGTCAGAAAGCTGGGTCCCACAGATGCCCCCTCGTGTTCACCCAAAACTATAACCCGTATATCAGGTTCTGAATACTGAAACTACTGAATTCAGATCTCCAGATCCTCTTTCAGGCTACATGCTATGCCATGATGTGCATATGCTGCATTTCTTATCTGAATACTGGTTTATCTGATGATTATTAGCCTTTGGATGGATTACCAAACCTTTAATAAATCATTTCTACCTTTTCTGGAAAAATTTGGTGGGCACACGGGTATGCAAAGAAGACGCATGGGCATGCATACGCACACACGGTCGTACTGGGCAAGGGCACACGGGCATGTGTCCAGACACACGGGACTGTGCACAGATCGTGCGGCAGATCGTACAAGCTACTGGAAAATCAAGCGCATTTCACTGAAAACTCAAGCACACGGTCGTGTCCCTCAGGACACACGGGCGTGTGTCTGCAATCCTGCCCGTGCACACTTCGTGCACACGGGCATGCTCTTGTAGAAACCAGGGCACACAGGCGTGCACCTGCGGACACACGGGCGTGTGTCTGGTTTTACAACACGAACACCTGCCTGGAGGATGCAGAAGGCCAACCAAACACATCCATTTCTCAATCAAATCAAATTAAACTTAAGCACACATCCATGACACTTCTATAAGCTAACAAATCACTTCAATTTCAACATTCATCCATCCACACTCATTCTACCATGGGAAACAACCATTTCTCTCACTAATATGCACACAAGCAAAGCAAGCATGCATTTTGGATGGGAATCAACAAACATTCAACCAAGCGTCAACATATGAGCATACCAACATCACACAACATGCTGAAAACGGAAACACACGTTTCCAACATCATCAAACAAGCTGGGAAAGCAAAGAGAGAGTAAGAAACACTTACCTCTTGACATGGTTGCTGGAAATCTTTCTCTCAAGCTAATCTCTGGTTTCTCTAACTGGATTGGGAGTTGCTGGAAGCTGGATCTCGCGTCTAGGGCTAGGAGCTGTTGAGAACAAAGAAACTTAGCTAAAAATGGGAAACTGCTGGGTGAGAAATCTAATAAATCTCCCGTCTCTATCTTAACCATCCACCTGTACGAGCGTGCAAGGCGCAGTGCACGGGAGTGCACCAGGGAAAATGAATATAATTTATTTCCCGCGCTTCGTATGATTGAAACCTCCCTGAAGGAATCATACGAAGGCCACACAACTCTGGAAAACTTACTAACTCAGCCCTGAACTCTTCTAGACTCCCAATCTATCCCTGAATTTCATTTCTAACCCCATAACTCTACCCCTAAGGGCTTTTCTAAAATTGGGATGTTACAGAAGTTCCTTTTCTATGGTAGTATAATTTTGTTGAGCTTCATTTAAGGTTCGATTAACATAGTATATTGGTTTGAACACTGTAACATACTAGGGTTAGATTTGTCTTTTAGGTTCTAATCTGGGGTTAGATTGAGGATTAAGAGAATTCTAGGGTTGTGAGAAAGTTTCGGGGTGAAATAGATGTTCTCTAGAGTTAGATGGCTTGTGCATGGATTCTATTGAAAGGATTTGCATGCAAGCATAAGAAAATGGTATTTTTGTAATTTTCCTGCTATGCATGATCGTGCATGTGAAGTGAACACCCATGCATGCGTAATGTTTCAGCCGCCTTAGTTTTAAGTTGAGTTTATCCATTTCCCAGCCATTTTCACCCAAGATTTCCATTTGATTTTTAGAGCATATTAACCCTTGAAGAGAAGAGTAGCAACTAGGATCATCCAATCTAGCTTGATAGTATGCTTTGCTTGAGAGAGAAAACATGCCTAAAGGTAGGTGTTTCTTACTTGTTTCCCTTTTTCTTTGACGTGTTGGATGCATGTTTTGGTTGATATGAGAATGATTCCAGCATGCTTGTTAGTTTACTTTGCATGTTTGATGATTTGAGATAATGATGATGATGATTTGATACATATATATATGTTATGTGTGAGAATATATGTATATACATGCCTTTGCAATGGGTTAGATGATTGTTTATGCAATTGGAAGTTATGGATGGATGAATTATATATATATTAAGTGTTTTGCATGTGAGAAATAGTTGATTTATGTTTGGTATGAGATTTGGATGGAAATAAGCACGATCCAAGAGGTCATGTTTGTGTAGAGCAGGATGTACGCCCATGCACACGTAGCACACGCCTGTGCATACTGTATTTTCGGACGGTCACAGCCATGTTCACGTAGCCGTGCATGACCTAAAATGCAGGGTCACAACCGTGCATGTTCATGTCATGGCCGTACACCAAGAGAAAATAAGAAATATGTAAAGAAGTCATAGCACCAAGCACGACCACATGTATGACTTGCTCACGGTCCCATGCAAGCTCATGCACGCCCGTGCATACGACACGTACCCTCGTATGTCACGCAGAAAAGAGAAAATAAGCATAAAATAAGAAATGTGCACAGTAACAACTATTAAATTGATAAAAAATAGTAAAATGAGCTCAGATAAGACTAAATGATACATCATATACACAACATAGCATGACATGCCATATAGAGTTTTCAAAAATAGATCCAAAGATCTGAATTCATGTTTTCAGTAGAAAAATATTGATTTCAGGGGTGAATACGAGGGGGCACTTGTGAGTTTCAGCACACCTATTGCATCAGGAGCTATATACTCATTACTAGCCTTATGTATTGGTATATGTCGGGGTGCTCAGTTAGTAGATTATAGTTTTCCTGATCTGAGGATCAGTTGTAGTTATAGCGCGAGGCGCTCAGTTCAGTATGAGATTTAGAGGCATCACGTGACCTATACAGTTTATGTCGTGTGTTTGCATAGGAAACTCACATAGCCAAGGTGCTGAACCCTGTATTCATCAGTCTATGCAACATAGTAGATACCTTCGGGCAATTTTTCAGTATAGCTTTCAGATAAGCTTTTATATCAGTTTCCAAATATGGATGTAGTTACCCCCGCCCTAGGCCTACTGTGCGCAACTGTTAAAAAAATATACATATATATAAATATGTGTATAATAATAATAAAAATACGCCTGTGACGAAGATCCCCACAAGGAAAAAGAACATTAACTGTTACTCAAAATACTTTAAAACTCTGAATACGGAAGCGTAAAATACAAATACTATTATAAGATAAGTCATAATGGTTTTTCTGAAAATCCTAGGCTACTCATGTATAAAATCATGCTATCACACACGTAAATACATGAGATACGAGTTATCAAAGCATGCGAGCCAAATCACAAAACTAGCTGCCGAGCCATGTCCCCAAAGCCTCACAGCTGCATTGCCACATCTCAGTCCCCAACTTACTGACCTACAAAAGAGAAAGGAAGGAAAAAGGGGTGAGTGACAAAATCACTCAGTAAGCATTTCCCATCTCTTACACAGAGAGGTCATCGAGCAAAAGTCGATCCTAGATCAGACCTCGAGTTCTCTGCTTACTGTTTTCTTATCATCTTGTTATACTTGCTTTACAATAGCTTATATTATTCTTTTCTTATCTCTTATTTTTTTACTTTCTTATCTCGTCTGTTTTCAAGAATGTTCTCTGTCTTGTTTCTCATACTTTCTTTAGTCATAATGTTTTTAGAGTTTTCATCTGTTTTATGCTTTGCATTTTGCTTTTATCTCATATGTTTCTCATGAATGCTGTACATGACATGATATGTATGCTCTGATGTCATGTAAATGCTCATTTATCATAAAACTTGCCCCTTGGGCTGATTTTTTGAAAACTCATTCTTTTCTAAAAACTCTTTCTGATAAAAGCTTTGATCTGAAGATCCTCATATATATACATATAATATAATTGAAAACAGTATCAAAAGTACTGTATCTGAAAAATATCTTTGCTATGCTGGCTAGACTGATGAATACAGGGATTTGACACCTTGGCCGTGTGAGCTCAAACTTATGATAAAACTACTTGTGCACGACCATGTCCTCTCTAACGGACCATGGTTTACCTCTCTAGAAGGCGTGCGAACTCACAAGTGCCCTCTCGTATCCACCCCTAACTGATGTCTGGAACATCATATATATATATACTTTTAAAATATCTCTTGGATCCTTAGATCCCTTTTTCTAAAAACATCTCATGTGTAGCATGTCATGCTTAATGCTTAGTAATCATGCATGATATGTTGTTATCTCATATTATTTTTATGTTTCTCAAGCTTAGAATTCGTGTAGGGTTACTCATCTTTACTTAAATATACTTTAGAATCTTCTTTTTTGTCTTTCTTAAACCACAGGGGCGTGTGTGTATGGGTGCACGGGCGTGTGTCAATGTACACGGGACCGTGAGCTTCTCGTGCTCTTGGGCATGCAAGCTTCTAGAATATTTCTCAAACAATCATGAAACTTTGGCCAACCACACAGACGTGTGGTGTAAGTACACGAGCCTACATAACTGAGCACACGGACGTGTATCGCACTACACGGGTATGTAGCTGCCTCACAACACTCCCGTGTCTTGCATACACAGGTGTATAGTCTTGGGATTAGACACATGGGCATGTGCACTCGGATACACGGACGTGTGTTCGGATTTTCATACATACACAGGTAACATGCAAGACCGTGTCTCATGTAGATTTGAGGCCACATGGGCGTGCGCTTAACCTAGAATCTGCAGATGCGTCTGGAAACCTAGAAAATCCTACTCAAACACATCTAAATCTCAACCATTCTTCAATCAAACATAAACACAACATATATACATGCCAATAACCATTCTCATCTCATTTAATCATCATAAAGCATGCCAAATCTCATACATTTCTCATCAAAAGCAAACCCAAGCAATAAATCATCACACATTGCATATTAAACTCATAAATCATCACTTAAAGCATCTTATCATCATCATATCATGCTAAAAAACATCCACATTACATAGTAACCATCCAAGAAGCTTAAAAAATCAGAAAAGCTTACTGGAAACCTAAGTGAAAGAGGTAAAGAAATACTTACCTCTAGCCATGGCATCCGGATCTCTCTCTTTAGCTACTCCTGGATCTCTAACTAGAATAATGACTACTGGCTGGATGGATTCTGATCTAGGGTTTACTGGAAAAGGAGAAGAGATAAAGCTGAAGGAAATAAACTGAGTAAAATATGGGAAAACTAAAGCATTTATCACGCTCTCACCTGGCACACGGGCGTACATCCTAGACACACGGGCATGTGCCCCTCAAAAATCTGAAATCTCTCTCTCCTCACGCCATACATGGAATATTCTTCCCAGAATATCCATGTATAAGCCATGAAATGCTTCTAAAAGACTTTTCTACCTTTGAATCCTCTCAGAACCATTTTCTAACTGGAAATCTCTCTTTCACCTTTAATCTTAGAGCCTAAAATGACAGTCCTACCCCTGGGCTATTACAATCTCCCCCTCTAATAAAAATTCTGTCCCTGGAATTACCTAAACAACTCTAGGAACCTATCTCTCATCTCAGACTCAATCTCCCAGGTAGCTTCCTCAACTCTCTGACTCATTCACAACACTTTGACCAACAGGATCTCTTTATTCCTAAGGGTTTTCACTTTGTAATCCAGTATCTGAACAAGTGTCTCCTGATAAGTCAAATCATCTGCTAGCTCAAGATCCTCAATCTGAAGCACATGTGAAGAATCTCTCACATACTTCCTCAGCTGGGACACATGAAACATATTATGAACTCTGTCTATATTAGCTGGTAAGGCCAATCTGTAGGTAACTCTGTCAACTTTCTCCAAAATCTGATATGGACTAATAAATCTCGGAGCCAACTTACCTTTCTTACCAAATCTCAAGACTCGTCTATAAAAATTAACTCTTAGGAAAATGTGATCTTCAATCTCAAACTCTACCTCCCTACGTCTCAGATCTGCATAACTCTTTTGACAATCCTAGGCCTGTTTAAACCTCTGTTTGATTACTCTGATCTGCTCAATCATCATCTGAGTCATCTCTGGACCCACTACTGTCTCTAGTGAATCTCTCTCACCAATGTCATTCCAATACAGTGGTGATCTACACCTCCTACCATACAAGGCCTCGAAAGGTGCCATCTGAATAGTAGACTGATAGCTGTTGTTGTAGGAAAACTTTATCAATGGCAATATCTCAGCCTAATTAGTCTGAAAATCTCTACAACAAACTCTCAACATATCCTATAAGATCTGATTGACTCTCTCAGTCTGACCATCTGTCTGAGGGTGATAAACTGAACTTAAATGAAGTCTAGTTCCCAAATCTCTCTTCAAACTTGATGTGAATCCATCAAATTGGCTAAAATTACATTCAAAAGCTTAAGCATGCAAATTAGGCTCTAATCACTTCCAATACTCAACACATCACTTCCAACCATCATCAAACATCCCAATCTACTGATTTTCATCACCAAATCAACACCACATCAAGATTAACAAAACCGAAGGCAAGCACTATAAGTTCTACAAGTTCAAGTAGATAAATTTTCCATGCAACACATATAATACTTACTAGATTAGCCAAATGATACTCCAAGCATAAAGGCAAAGCCACCAACTTGGAAATCCACCACCAAACCTTTGGCTAAAGTTTGGATAAAGGAAGAACAAATCAATTCAAGAGACAAACTCAAGAACCAAAATGAGAGAGATTTTCATATTGATAAAAACTAGTTTTTACAATATTTTCATGCCTTTATATATGGTCTTCCTAAAGGCATGGTCAAAACCCTAATATTAAATATAAATACAACAAAATGAAATTACAAAATATTACAAAATTTCTAAGCCATTGAAATGCGAAATGAGCCCATGCTTCATTAATTACAAGCCATGCCACTTTTCCTTAAATAAAGGAATCATGTCCCATTGACTTTGCAACTTCCATATCTTCCATTCTTTGAATCAAATTGAAGCCAAATTTGGTAAGTGGGCCTAATTCTCCTTGATGAACATGGGTTGGGCTAGGATAGCCCAATGTGAGCTCTTCTTGGACCTCTTTGTTGCCTTGGGCCATTTGCTTGCATGTTTGATTGGCTTGGACCATAGACTTTATATCTTGGACTCCTTTGGCTTTTGATTTCATTCCATAAACATGAAGAAGTGTAGGGCTGCTGGAATGGGCTGGGATCACATCATCCTCCCTAGGTTGAAGAGGATTTGCCCTCAAATCCAAGAAATTGTTATCTTCAAAATATGGAGACAAGTCACCTACATTAAAGGTTACTGAAACTCCACCAAATTCACTTGGAATGTCCACCTTGTATGCATTGTCCCCAATCTTCTCAATAACCTTAAATGGTCCATCAACCCTTGGAAAAAGTTTAGTTTTCCTCTTGGATGGAAATCTCTCCTTTCTTAAATGAACCCAAACCAAGTCACCTGGCTGGAAGGTGGAAGCCTTTCTATGCTTGTTTGCCCTTCTCTTGTATACTTCATTGGACTTTTCAATTTGAACTCTTATGGACTCATGCAATTTCTTCATAGCCTTGGCTTTCTCTTTAGCATCTACACTAACTTGAGTATCAGTAGGCAAAGAAGATAAATCAAGTGGGATAAGGGGATTTATACCATAAACAATTTCAAATGGGGAATGGCCGGTTGTCACATTTGGTGCCCGATTGTATGCAAATTCAGCATGTGCAAGCTTGATGTCCCAATCCTTCAAACTTTTGCTTACCAACGTCCTCAAAAGTGCTCCCAATGTGCGGTTAGTAACTTCGGTTTGCCCATCAGTTTGAGGATGATGAGAGGTACTAAAAAGAAGCCTTGTTCCTAACTTCCCCCACAAAGTTCTCCAAAAATGACTAAGAAACTTTGTGTCTCGATCAGATACAATACTCCTTGGAACTCCATGTAGTCGAATGATCTCTTTAAAGAATAAATCAGCTACCTTAGATGCATCATCCGTCTTGTGGCATGGTGTGAAATGTGCCATCTTGGAAAACCGATCCACCACTACCATAATGGAGTCTTTCCCCCTTTGAGTTCTAGGCAAAGCAACTATAAAATCCATGCTTAGGTCCTCCCATGGCTGTTCTGGTGTTGGTAAAGGAGTATATAGACCTGGTTTGAAATGGCTCTTTGCCCTTTGACATGTACCATATCTTGCAATTATGGCTTGAACATCCCCATGCATCTTAGGCCAATAAAATTGCTCCTTGATGATTTCTAAAGTTTTGGTAACCCCAAAATGACCAGCAAGTCCTCCCCCATGTGTCTCCCTCACAATTAATTCCCTAAAACTCCCTTTTGGAACACAAATTCTGTTGCCCTTAAAAAGAAAGCCATCTTGCATCATATAATCTTCACAATTCCCTTTCTTACATTCAGCAATAATATCACTCATATATTCATCATTGGCATAGCATTCCTTCATCATATGAAAGCCAAGAATTCTAGCATCTAAAATGGCAAGTAAAAAGTACCTTCTTGATAAAACATCAGCCACCACATTATTGACTCCTTGCTTGTAATTAGACACAAAGGAGAATGATTGAAGGAATTCCACCCATTTGGCATACCTAGGACTCAATTTGTGTTGCCCATTGATGAACTTTAATGCTTGGTGATCTGAGTGTAACACAAATTGTTTAGGCCTTAGATAATGACTCCAATAATCCAAAGCCCTTACAATTGCATAGAATTCCTTGTCATAAGTGTTGTAGTTCCTCCTTGAGTCATTTAACTTCTCACTAAAGTAAGCAATAGGGCGTTTGGATTGAGTAAGGACTGCACCGATTCCGACACCACTTGCATCACATTCAACTTTAAAAACTTGGGAGAAATCAGGCAAGACAAGGATTGATGCCTCACAAAGTTTCTTCTTAATCATTTCAAAGGCTTCATTGGCTGTCAAAGACCACTCAAAACTTCCTTTCTTCAAACATTAAGTGATAGGGGTCATGATAGTGCTAAAATTAGGTACAAATCTTCTATAGAAGGATGCCAACCCATGAAAGCTCCTAACTTCAGTTATGGACTTAGGTTGGGGTAACTTTTAATTGCTTCTACCTTAGATTGATCCACCATGATGCCATCTTTTGATACCACATAACCAAGGAAGACAATGCTAGGTGTAAGGAAGTCACATTTCTCTAGCTTGGCATACAACTTATTTTCCCTCAACACATCAAAAACTTGCTTTAGGTGCTGCAAATGATCTTCTTCTCCCTTACTATACACCAATATTAACTATTAAAAACACTGTTCATTGGCCAAGTTACTGTTCATAACTAAAAGGTACTATTCACAAAACCAAAACATCCATTTCCCATTTACTTAAACACTTCCCATTTCATCCCACATGAACCAATGGCAAGTGCAAACCCCTTCCACACTAGGTGCACAATCCAAGGAAAAGTATGTAAGGTTATCATTGATAAAGGGATTCATACTAATGTGGCTTCTAAGACCCTTGTGGAAAAATTAAATATCCTAACATATGATATTGCAAGTCCTTATGAGATACGATGGGGAAGTAATGGGAACCCAATTCAAGTGAACAAACTTGTTATCCTAACTTTTTCCATTGGCAAAAATTATGAGGATGTAGTGATTTGTGATGTAATTCCAATTGATAAATGTCATTTGTTACTTGGGAGGCCATGGCAATGTCAAAGAGAAGTTACACACAATGAAAAGATGAACACCTATTCCTTCAAGTTCCTCAAAAAGAAGATTACCCTTATACCCTTATCACTTGAGGAATTATCATCTCAAACGTCTTTCCCTAGAGCAAACAAACTTGAGGAGTCCATGGAAGAACATCAAGCCAAAGATGCAATAGTGGTGATTGAAAGGAAAGGTGAAATTAAGAAAGTTATCTTACATGAGTGTGATGAAGTGGCCAATGAGGAAAATACTTCCAAGTTCAATCATGCAAATGACCACGCAAGTGAATTAATAGAAGAAAGTAATAGAAGCTTGGTAGGTGAATTGATTGAACAGGATTTGAGGGCAACTCCTCATCAATCTGGGGAGATTGATATGAATTTCACTCTACCAACACTTCTTCATGATCTTGGGAAACATCCAATAGTAGAGGAAATTCAGAGAAAGAATTCCATGATCCAAAACAACCACACATGTAAGCCCACTAAGAGTAATTTCCACACATATTATAAAGGCAAGATGAATGAGATCAAATTCAAGCAATGTAACTTTATGAAGCTCATGCATTCTAACTTTCATTCATGGCCCTCCAAGGAGTCCAAAATCATAAAGTGGCTACACAACAAGTTCAAAGACAAAAGGAGAAGTCAAGCCAAGCCAACCAAGGGCTTATGATCAAACATGTATTTCTTTCTTTAGTTTTAAATGTAATTTGTCTCTTTTGTGTTTTCTTTATTTAATTTAAGTGGTGTTTAAGTTAATTAGGGTTAGTTAGACTTTAACCATGGTTTGTATCATGCCTATAAAAAGGCAATCCAAACTTATTGTAAAGGGACTTTTGATGAATTAATGAAAATTTGAGAGCTTTAGCTTTCCTTCCATGTGTTCTTAGAACTTGGTGTTCTTAGGAACCAAGTATCAATCCTTTATCCAATTTCCATTGCAAGAAGGAAGTTGGTGGTGGAGATTCAAGTTGGTGATTCTTGTATCAAGTGGGTGGAGCCTTCCTTTAAGCTTGTGTGCAAGAAATCTTTATGCTTGGATCACCCTCAAGTTGGTAGAGAATTTCCTTTATGCTTGAGGTTTATTTTCTTGCTAATTTTAGTTCATGTTTGATGGTCTTGAAGATTGCTTGAAGTGATGATAGATTGGAGTTGCATGAATGTTAGTTTTGGGTGGGAAATTTGCTTGATATTGTATGGTTTAGGAGCTTGTTTATTGCTGGATTTTTGACCATCATTTGAATGCTATTTGTTCACCATTGAAGAGAGATTAAGGGCTTCAATTCACATCAAAACTACCCCAAAAGGCTGACAAAAGCCTCAAATCTCTGTCTAATACAATATCTCTAGGAACTCCATAAAGTCTAACTATCTCTCTGACATACAGATGATCCAACCGATATGTACTCATATTATCTCTAATTGGCATGAAATGTATAGACTTACTCAATCGGTCAACAATAACCCAAATACTGTTATAACCTCTCTGCACTCTAGGGGGTATTGATATAAAATCCATTGAAATACACTCCTATTTTCACTCGGGAATCCTCAAAATCTGTAACAAATCAAACGGTCTCTGATGCTCTGCCTTGGCCTGCTGACAAGTCAAACACTTGGCTATATACTCTACTTTATCTCTCCTCATACCAGACCACCAAAATGATCTCCTAAGATCTTGATACATCTTTGTACTGCCTGGATGAGTTGAATATACCGTATCATGAGCCTCTGACAAAATTATGTGTCTCAACTCTATGTCCTCTGGCACACAAACTTTGTCTTTGAATCTCATAATACCATCTTTGACTTCAAAATCTGAAACTGTACCCTCTGAAGTCTTCTGACCATACTCTAAACCCATAAATCGACCCTTTGGGAATCTCTGATATCATTATACAAAGTAGAAAATACCTGAAGTCTGGAAAAATCGACTGTCATTATCTCAATCTCGTCTCTGGCAATCTCATGCTGTAACTCTCTCTAGGCTGTAACCATAGACAAGGCTACTCTCCTACTCAAAACATCTGTTACTACATTAGCTCTTCCTGGGTGATATCTGATCTCATAATCATAATCTTTCACTAGCTTTAACCATCTCCTCTGTCTCATATTTAACTCTCGCTGGGTGAAAAAATACTTTAAACTCTTGTGATCAAAATAAATACAGCATCTAATACCATACAAGTAATGTTTCTAGATCTTCAAAGCAAACACTATCGTAGCTAACTCCAAGTCATGCGTAGGGTACCTTAACTCATGATCCTTTAATTGCCTAGAAGCGTAGACAATCACCTTACCTGAATACATCAACACTGCTATAATCCCCTGATGGGAAGCATCTGTGTAAATTTCATAATCAATACCCTCCTGAGGCAATGCTAACACTAGAGCACTCGTCAACCTCGACTAACTCAAAATGACCTTGATCTTACTCGGATCCATTGAAATACCTACTATTGAAACCACGTGTCCAAGAAAGGATACATTGCTCAACCAGAACTCACACTTGTCAAACTTAGCATAAAACTGACGATCTCTTAATCTCTGAAGAACGAATCTCAGATGTTCTACATGTTTCTCTACATTCCTCGAGTAGACCAAGATGTCATCGATAAACACAATAACGAATCTATTTAGATAGTCCTGGAAGACTCGGTTCATCAAATCTATAAACACCGTAATAGCATTCGTCAAACCAAATAGCATCACCACAAACTCATAGTGGCCATACGTCGTCCTAAAAGCAGTCTTAGACACATCTCTCTCTGTAACTCTGATATGATGATACTCAGACCTCAAATCAATCTTAGAGAACACTGCAGCTCCACTCAATTGGTCAAACAAATCATCTATCCTAGGCAACGGATACTTGTTCTTAATTGTCACCTTGTTCAACTCTCTGTAATCTATACACATTCTCAGGGAACCATCTTTCTTCTTCACAAACAATATCGGAGCACGCCATGGTGAACAACTCGGCCTGATAAACCTCTTATCAATCAACTCTTGAAGCTGTTTCTTAAATTCTTGTAACTCTACTAGAGTTATTCGATACAGAGCCTTTGAAATGAGAGCTGTATTAGGAAGTAACTCAATCGAGAACTCTAACCTCGCTCTACAGGTAATCCTGGTAAATCCTCAGGAAAAACATCTGAAAACTCTTTAATCACATGCAACTCTTCGATACTTGACTCAACTGCCTCTCTACATATTACGTTAGCCACATATCCTACACATCATTTGCTCAACAATTTTCTCGCTTGCAAACAAGAAATGAACACTATTTCCACTCTACCCTCACCAAAGGTGAACTAATTAGAGCCTAGCAACAATCTAACCTTTTTCCTCTTACAGTCTATCTCTGCTCCATAACAGCTCAAGAAATCCATACCTAGGATCATGTCAAAATCAGCTTACTCTAACATGATCAAATCTATCCTCAATATCCTACCCATAATGATCACCTTCTGATCTACGAGTATATGATCACTCACTATCACCCCACCATCAGACATCTCAATACAAATACTCCTCTTTGCCACATTAGGGTTCAACCTTAATCTCTCTATCACTCCTCAAGACACAAAACTATGTGTGACATCATAATCAATCAACACATATAAAAGAGTATCCAAGAAAGTCAACTGACTTGTAACTGCATGGGGGATCATCTCAGCCTCCTTTCTCCTCACTGCGAAGACTCTAGCTCTACCTCCGCCTCTCGGTGTAATAACACCTCATCTCTGAGCTCTATTACTTCTGCCAGCTAGACCTCTGAAACCTCGGTTGGGACCTGTTCCACCAACTGATGGCCTAACTCTAACTCCTTTCATCGGACACTCAGAAACTCTATGACCAGGCTGATGGCATCCGAAGCATACATCCTAACCCGCAAAACACTCTCCTGGGTGACTCCTGCCACAAATCTTGTAGATAGATAACTCTGCTCTCTGCCTCTGTCTTTTTCCCTTAAACTGTTTCCTTGACTGCATAGGTTTCTTACCTCTATCTATGCCTTTCTCAAGCGCTCTCTCTGCTGGCCTCGAAAAGAAACCCATCCTC
>JAJEJH010000900.1:0-45359 GCA_026122585.1 Anacardium occidentale | reverse complement strand
AAATTATTAATAATATTATGATTATAAACTCTCGAGGATGATCATATAGGAATATGATCAACAAGTATTGAAGCAATTCTCTTCTTAGTTTTTCCAGATGAGTTGGTGTAACAATCCCCATTTTGATACAACACTTCCATCATTCGAGCTAGATTTAGAGATGGAAGAAGAAGTGGTAAAGGAGGATGGTTTGCTTCTTGAATTTCTTCATTAATACTTTTCCATGCAATGTCCACCATCTCTTTTATTTTGTTGCATGCTTCTTCCTCAGATACATTGTGATCTTTCATGTAGCATTGCACTCCTGATGGGGCATCCCCTCTCGCTTCCTCAACCTAGTTATAAAAATTAGACTAATTTATATTATCATGGTTGCACAATGCATTTGATTTTGCAATAAGTGCTTTTAGTTTTAGTTATGTTTGGTGAGTACCTTATAAGTATGGATATCGTCAACCAAACGAGCAATTAAGGAAGATGATCTGATGATTCTGGGAACATTAATTGCCCAATTGAAGGCTTCCTTAGTTGCTACTTCTTTTAAACCTACAAGAGCTTCAACAGCAAGCATAGGGTATCCACTGCTTATCATAGAAATCTCCAAGTATTCTTCAAATGTTGGCACATATTTACTATTAAACCAGATTGCTTCCACAAAGTAAGACCTCACCAGGGCTTTTATCTAAAAAAAGTAATTTAAATCAATCTTCTAGCAATTACAATGATATACTGATTAGATAATTAATCATTTAGAGATCTTACTGCCTCTTTTGCGTATTCCGCTTGGTAAGATAGCCCTTCATTCACCAGGTTGTCTTCCATTTCCTTCATAACATCTAAGAGAACGAAGTAACATACTTGCATATATTCAGGTAACTCGTTTGCAGCCAAAACTTCCCACCTGAATGCCACACATATATTATGATCAAATTATAAGCATAATGTAAAATCTTATTTGTAATAGTTATTCTATAATGCAAATTTTTACCTCTCAATGGCGTTAGTGAACAACTTGAGTTCATCCAGTGTCCCATATACATCATAGATATCATCTATGATAGAGGCTATTGCAATGATTTTTGTCATGTATCTTCTATTGATTGAATATTTGGGTTCGAAGTGAACTCCTAAGATCCAGAAGTAACACTCTACCAACCTATCCCTTGCAAAAGATAACTTTGTCGCAAAATCGATGTCCTTCCACCAACTGAATTAAAAATTAGATTATAAATGTAAAAATAATTTCATATGAAATTTAAATCTACATATATCATCTATGAGAATATGTGACTCATTTTGGTATAAAGTTTAGATTTAACCTTTTATTTTTTTAAATGACAAATATAAAAAATTAAAAGACAGATATTAATTTCTGATTATAACCTTGAGAGATCATAAAGCTCTGTCCGATACAAATTTTGTAAGAAACTGAAATCTAACTTTGCTATCTCCAATAATAAATTGTTTCGAGCTGGATCTGTTTCATAGATAGAAATATATTCTCTTGCTTCTAATCTCAGCATCCTTTTATGCAGAGGTATCTCTAGAGAATGATTCACTTGCTGAGCTAAAGAGCAGTTTAAATGAGGCAGCATTGATTTCAATCGCCTAGTTGAAAATTGTAAGAGTTGTTCCAATATCTCTTCGCCTTCCATTCTCAAATTTGATGATTCGAACACACACAACAAAGCTCTTGCATCATTTGCCAATGGGGCCTTCAATTCCCCGTTAACATCTATGAACTTCTTGAAAACATCTGTTTACACCAAATGTTAGATTAATGAAGTGATATAACAAATTAATGATAGAGTTGATAATATTTACCTGATGACACTGAGTAACCTTGTTGTCTAAGAAGTCGGAAGCGTAGAGCAATTGTATGCAGGTCATTGTCTTCTCCAAGATTGTTATTGTTGTTATTAACATAGCTGTTGTAAATTGACTGTAAGGCCTGGTTGACTTGATATTCAAAGTGATAGGCCACGCCAAGGCGTTGAAGTGCATCAATAAAAGTTAGTAGTTCTTCCAATATTGCTTTGTCTGCGGCATTGCTCAACATCTTTCCAACAACTTTTTTCAGTGTTTCAATTCTCTTCTCAACTTCAGGATCGTGCTTTTCATTAACAAAATGTATTAATTAGTCTGATGCCATTAATGAAGAAAAAAGGTGTCTAAGTGGTAAGTAATCTGATTTCATGAAGGATCAAATACCACAGATTATTTGTTTCATTATTGCATGAATAACAACCATCCTTTTTTTATTTTTAAGAAAATAGAAGCGCAAAACCTAGATTCGGTGTTTTTAAAATTGAAAAATGTTTTCCTCTTCTTTTTATCAATATTAAAAAATAAAAAATAAGTAAAAACTCTGTAGAAAAATATTTTTAATTGAGTAAACCAAACAATTTTTCTGTTGGCATTGAATTTTTTATTTTTTTTTAAAAGAAAAGAACTTATGAATATGAACCAAGCTCCCCAAGTCCTTACAACATTGAATTTTGAAGAAGAAACTGTTTTATAAACATAGTCAATTCATATAATTGAAATGTTAGAACAGAAACAAAAACATAACTAGTATTCAAGCAAGCACACGGACGTAACAATTTTTGGTTCTATGAGAAAAATGAAGTACATGCAAGACGTTTTAGTAGCAGAAATTGATCAGACAGAATTTCAATGTTGATTGCAGCATGAGGATGATGATGTAAATTTTTGATAAATATACATACTGCATGATCCGTGGTAGAGACGATAAAATAATCACCCCAAACGCTTGGGTGATAATAAGATGATCGACGAATCACCTCAACTTTTCTAGTATCATCTGTTGATGCAAGTGCCAAGGACTTGGAGTAAATAGAACTCCAAACTTCCATTATAGTAGTTTTTGCAAAAGAAAATATAAAGATGAAATAATTTGATTTTGTGGTTTGAAAGTCTTGAAGGCACAGGTCTTTTATAGCCATTGATCAAGCGGTCATTAATCAGTGGATGGACTTGAAAATACTAGGCAATGAATATTGTAAAGAGTAAAATACTATTTGCGCCCAAGTTTTGTCAAAACCTAAGGTTCCCACCAACAGGACTAATGTTCAAATTCTAACAAAGAAAATTAATGTTAACCCGGAAGTCTAAAAGGTGCATATTTTTTAATTAAAAGCAGGCTCTGAATCTTTTCTTCTTTCAACACATTAAGAAAATTTCTCTCTCCCTGTTAGTATTTTTGATAAGTTGTTTTCATATTTTTAATTTATTTTTTCAATAGAACTTTTATTTTTATATTTTTAAAATAAAATTAATATATAAAATATAATATTAATATATTTTTTTATATTTCAAAAATAAAATTAATGTATAGAATATAATACTAATGTATTAACATTATAATTAATGAAATTAAAAAAATATGGTTATTATAATTTATTTGTGTTATATCTATTTAATTTTAATTAATTGTTTTATTTTTCTTTTAACGTACATGAAATACTGTGCATGTAAGGGTACAAAACTGCTTTCCAAAACTTGAATTAAAAGAACTAATTTTCATAAAAATAGTAAAATTTGGAATCTTTCAATTCTGATAGCTGGAGTTGGATATAATTATTTTTTACCTTAAGTGGGCTTTGTTGATAGTTTGTAAGGATGTGATATACTTATTTAAATAATAGATTATATGAAAATAACAATATGACCACATAATATATTGTGGTTGTAGCATGATTAAATGTAGTTTTCCACACTTCAGTATTGTTTTAATCTGTGGATTAACATCTCTACAGGAGATGCCTATTCAAGTTGCCAGTGCATTATTATCTCTTGTGGGGATAGATCTCAATCAAACATAACAAAAACGTGTCAATCAAGCTAGGGAATAAACATCTTACCTTCTTGATTGTAAACCTGACCTGACCTACTTGGGAACGTGTGTTCTCAATCAAGTCACCTTCTATAGTTATAGAGGATCGATTTTTTTTTTTCCTCCTTGACGGAGAAAGGGGTTAATAAGATATATATAAGAGAAGATTAAAAACACTCTAGATTTGATATGAAAATATTAAAATGGAGGGAATTAAAAAAAGAGTGATTAGGTTATAATGTAAAATGTGAATGAAGAAGCAAGAGTACTTACAGATATAAGAAATTAAAAATAAAACGTTGCTTAAAGAAGTAGAGAGTTACGGCTCCTTTCAAAAGGAATAGATGCTTTCTATTATCTGTTTTTATTTTTTTAAGTATTAAAGTCTCGAATTGTTGTATATTTTAGGAGTGTATGTTATGCTTATACATATTTATGTAAGTGAAATACTGTATATGCAAGCAAAAGAAACTCAGTTTTTCAAACTTGAATTGAAAGAACTAATCTTCACAAAAATTGTAAAATCTGGAATCATTCAATTCTAATAGCTCGAGTTAGGAGTGGATTTTGTTGATATTTTATATAGGTGTGATATTTATATTTAAATAATAGATTATAAGAAAATACCACTATGGCCATCTAAAATATTAAAAAGGTTCACTAGACTGAGGTTAATATCTTTATGAGCTTAATATATTTTCACCATTTAATATATATTTGAACAATAATTCTTTAAGAGGGATGGTGTCGTTTTTAGAGCAAGTGTGGTTTTGTTGAGAGGAAAAACAGGAGGAGCAGTATTTGATTCGAACACTTGACTCTTCCATTACCTCCAGTAGAACTTTGAAGTTCAGGAGTGTCTTCTGACGGGGATGAAAGTTGCAGAGGTCGTTTTCAAGTAAGTCAGAGAACAGTGGAGAGTTAAACTGATAATTGTTTAAAGCCGTAAGGTTTGCAGATTTTGTATAAATATCAAGGTTTATGTAAAATGTATGCAATTTCCAGATTCTTAAATTTCTAATAAAGAGGCATTGTTCAATGAGTTTTGCATGTGAGTTTTATCAACTGATTAGTTTGTTTGTCCGAGTATCAGAGTATTACTTCGGCATCAATGACTAGCCTTAGTTGCTAATGGTCAAAACATAACAGAAGGAGAACTGGTAGGTTTTATATTAGATGACATTGGACCAGAATTTGATCTTGCAATGGTACATATTACTTCTAGGCTTGATGTGATTGTTGGAGGTAGGGCTAGATTCGAATCGAACATGTTCGGATTCGTTTTTGAGTTCGGCTCGAACGAGCCCGAAACGAGCCGAACGAACCCAACACGAACACGAACACGAACGGCAATTTTAAAATTTAACGAACACGAGCCCGAACAATAACTATGCGAACCGAACATGAACACGAACCCGAACTTAAAATAATAATTTTTTAATTAAATTTTATTAATTATTTGTATTAATTATAATTTTTAATAAATATAAAAATGAATTATATGAACCGAATACGAATACAAATATGAATACGAGCCGAATACAAATTTAACTATACGAACCGAATATGAATACGAACTTTATAAAAAATGTTTGGCAAATACGAATACGAATCCGAACCTGAACAGTACAAAACGAGCCTAAACACGAACATGTTACTGTTGGTGTTTGGTTCGGCTCAAATCCAGCCCTAGTTGGAGGTATAGCACTAGGAGATGCAAAATTTATTTTGAGAAAATATGATCAAACGTTGTCTAAACATTCAAGTTATGTATTTGATATACATGGAAGCTCGGTAAATATGGCTAATAGAGCATGTAGGAAGAGGTGCTAGTTGTAGAGATTATAGAAATCAGAGATATTTGTTGGAAAGAGTGTACAGAGTAGTCAAGTGAGGGGTAGAGCTAGAATTTTTAACAAACCTAAGCTGATTTGTCAAGTTTGTGGTAAGAATGGTCTTATAGTTTTGCACTATTATTTAGGTTTGATATATCCTATGTAGGAAATATAGAAGGCTTTGGAAACAGGGGTGCAAATTTTCAATCACCTGTTGCGTTGAATAATAGTAACTTGAGGCTAATATTGGTCAGGTTAGGTATTTGGAGTAAAAATCATGTCGAAATTTTATGGTAATTTTTTGGTGTTGAGAAGAATAATTTGCAACCAAGAAATGTATCGCTGTTCAATAATCCTGAACCATAATTGTTAGTCTCAAAAGGAATTAAGAATAGTCAAATGAGTGCAGTACATGAAAGAGGAGAAAGTAACACTGAAGCAACTGAGAAAGCAAAGGGGTTTGTTATTACACCAACAACTATGTTAATCTTGCATGGTATATGGATTTTGGGGCCATAGATCATGTTACTTCGAACTTGAATTAGCTGGATAATAAGGTAAGATATGAAGACAAACAACAACTTCAGGTGGAGAATGGAGAATGCTTGAACATTTCTCACACATGTTCTCTCTTCTGAAAAATCCCAAGAGTAGAAAATCCTACAAGGGATGAATAAGATTATGAAAAATGTTAATCCTAAAAGGTTTTAATACAAACAAGATCAAATTTAATTCAATCACAATACAATATACAATGGGAGCTTGCATAGATATAAGCATAAGACTATACAAGCTTTGATTTATGTATAAGCACAAACGTCTATCTCAAATACATTGACATTATCTAAAAACTTGACTTTTTTCAAATATTGACAATGCACAAAATAGATTGCACAGAACTTTTGATGGTGTGTCTTCATTTTAGTCATAACACACGGTTGTGTTTACTTGATGCACACAATTGTGCAAGAGAAAGTTGACCAAAATCCTTCATTAACCTTATATTTACTATGCACGAACAAGTAGTATAAGTCTCTTTGCTTATGTGTCCTCAAACCATTAATAAATAGTCATGTCTTTGAATGTATGGTCGTGTGTAACAAATTTTAAATTAACTCATATTACAAAACTTAACACAAGTAATACACATAAAAATATGTCTAACACACATGACTGTAGAATGAACTACACATGAACGTGCATTTAAGTCACACGATAGTCGTATGTTTGGATAAATCTATAAAAATATAACTTTATCCAATTTTGTTCATAAACTAAATCATGGTATCGTGACTGTCAACAAACTGATTTTTCAGGCAATTTGAACCATTAACAAACTCATTTTTCAGGCAAGCTGAACCGACAACAAACTCATTTTTCAAGCAGTTTGAACCATCAACAAAGACGTGTCCAACGATTTTCAGGCAATCTCACCCATTAGCAAACTCATTTTCGGTCCAAAACACAATATCCTGCTCAATAATAATGTTGAAGATCATTCTTTACACGCCTTAACTGTCCTTCCTCGTTGATCTTGGTCACCAACCTGACTGACACTTTGCATTTTAAATTTGTAATGCATGCAATCCAATTTCTTCATGGCGGGCGGTCATTGGCTACATAAACCTCTCCCCTCTTCCAATTTGTTGTACCGATTCCAGAGACATCTAGAAGTGAAGGAAGATAACGTTCTAGTGCCCTTATTTTTTTATTAATTTACAGTCCATTTATTTCACAATACGGAACCCTTTTGTTTTTTTACTCTGATATTGACAAACCCATCCCGTGTGTACTTGGTTAGTTAAGAGAGGGCCTCTTAGAGCCCTGGGCTTCAAAACCTGAGATAACATCATTAATTACATCTCTTACATATCTCAAAAAAATATTTGTCAACCCTATAAATACTAAAAATTAATTCTTTAAATTAATAATATCTTTATTTTTTATAAACAGAACTATGTGGAAGGCACGTGCTATGCGTGGGCTAAATTGCAACGGAAACATACTTGTTTAGAAAAGCTGTGAATATCAAAATATTGAATCATTGATAAGCTAAAATTTTTAAGTTTGTAATTCATAATTATTTTGTAAAAATTGTAAGATGAAACTTAACTGTAGCATTTCTTTTTAAAACATTACATCAGTACAAAAATTATTTTTAGGAGATTTTATTGTTGATTTTTCAAGTATTTAAGAACATTTTATCATCTTTACTATAAGTAATGTTTGTTTTAGCTTAAAGTTTTCTAAATTTTGAAAGAATTCTATACTGCATTGTCTGTATTCATTGTATTAAAAAATTGTTAAGGATTTTTATGTTGAAGGTAAATAGTTTTTTTATTTTCTTCCCAATGTGCATTGTATTAATGAAACTTTGAAATTCAAAGTATTGAAAGTATTAATTACATGCTAATCCTTTCATATTATCACATTAATAAAGTTAATGTATTCAAAGTATTTATTGTAAGCATTTAAACACTTTATTATTTTTATTGTAAGTAAGTTAGTTTTAGTTATGTTTAAATTATTTAGTTTTAATGTTGTTTTAATCTCATTCAATCAAAATTTTTTAAATTTTGAAAGACTTTTATACTACATTGTATATGTTCATTGTTCTGAATAATTTTGAATGTCTTTTGTATTGAAGATAGACATTTTTTTTATGTTCTTTGGAAGTAAATTACATTATTGAAACTTTGAAATTCAAAGTATTGAAAGTATTAATCACGTGCTAGTCCTTTCATTATATAACATTAATAAAGTTAATGCATTCAAAGTACTTATCATATACTAACATTTTAAGCATTTAAAAATACTTTATTATAACTAAATAATGTTTGCTTTAGTTATGTTAAAATTATTTAGTTTTAATATTGTTTTATTTTTATTCAATCAAAGTTATTTTAATTGTTGAAGACTTCTATGGAACACTGCATGTATTTAGTGTTCCAGATAATTTTAAATGTTTTTTGTGTTGAAATAGTTTTTTTTATGTTCTCTGGATTGTTCACAGTATTACTCAAATTTTGAAATTGAAAGCATTTAAAGTATTAATCATGTGCTAATCAATGAGAAAAATTTTAAATTAATGTTATTTGGATTGCCAAATAATTAAGACAATGAATACTTTCAATTTAAAAGTCAAAATAATGATATAATTGAGTAATGATGAATAATATCAGTTTAAACATTGTATATTTATGTAAATGTAAAAAAGTTTATATTTTGTAATTGTAACATTAACACTGTTAAAAGATAATTTAATGTATCATACTTATTATTATTAAAAATTCTCTATCTTGCTCGAGATAATAAATGTTATTATCAAAAGATAATAAATATTGTAGAAACATCAAAATTTAAGTGTATCCAACGTGTCAAAAATATATAAGTTTTGAAATCCTCTGTATCAAATATATATATATATATTTTTTGCTTCAGCATTATATACAAATAAATGTTATTCTTGTTATTATAGTGCTTTAAAACGAATGGATTTTATGAAAAAAAAAAAAAAGACAGTTTTGCATTGGCTATTATGTACTGACTTTAGAATCATGTATGAGGACTATATATGTTGAAAGAGATGATTCTAAAATGATATTAAAAATTTATGGTCTATAATTATCAAGGTATGAACACTTGAAAGAGAAAGTAAAATTTTTATTTCTCTCAAATTACTTACAACCAACATATACAAAGAGAATTTATAATACAATTGAACTAAAAATTAGAAAGTAAATAAATAAGAAAATAAATAGACTAATTAACTCTAAACTAAATAATAAAAGATATACAATAATTATATACAATAATTGTACAATCTCTAATCTAGAAAAATAAGAGAAATTTAAGGGGAAAAAAATCTCAACACTCCCCCTCAAGTTGTGTATAGATATCATACATGTCCAACTTGTCAAGACACTTGGACAATACTTGACTTGAAACCGCTTTAGTCGGAATATCGGTCAATTGATCTTCAGATCGAATCTTTGGTAGCTCCAAAGTTTTCTCTTCTAACTTCTCTTTGATGAAAAATCTATCCACTTCAACATGTTTTGTTCGATCATGTTGGACTGGATTATGGCCAATGTCACATGCAGCTTTATTATCACAGTACAATTGAATTGGTCGCATAGTTGAATAACCCAACTCTTGTAGAAGGAGCTTAAGCCACAAAGCTTCACAAAGTCCAAGTGTCATACCCCTAAGTTCAGCTTCTGCACTTGAGCGAGCAACAACGTTTTGTTTTTTACTCCTCCAAGTAACTAGATTACCTCCCACAAACGTAAAGTAACCTGAAGTCGATCTTCTATCATCTATTGCTCCTGCCCAATCAGCATCTGTATACACCATGATTTCTTGATAGTTCGTAGTTTTGGTGAATAATATTCCTTTTCCAGGAGTAGATTTTATATATCTCAAAATACGCATGATAGCAGTCATATGTTTTTCACCAAGATTGTGCATATATTGACTTACGACACTCAATGCATAGGCAAGATCTGGTCTTGTGTGTGCTAAGTACATTAATCTTCCTACAAGTCTCTAATATCTTCCTTTATCAGTTGGCAATTGATCAGCTTCAATACATAACTTCAAGCCTTCTTCTATGGGAGAATTACCTGGTTGACATGCTGACATACCAGTTTCCTGTAATATATCTAATGCATATTTTCTCTGAGATAAGAAAATACCTTTCTTAGATCTAGAAACTTTAATTCCAGGAAAATATTTCAGGGAACCAAGGTCTTTCATTTCAAATTCTTTGAACAAATATTCCTATAGTGTCTTTCTTTCTTCTGTATCATTTCCTGTAACCACCATGTCATCGACATATACAATAAGAGTAGTGATCTTACCCTGTCGTTTCTTCAAAAACAAAGTGTGGTTTGAGTTGCATTGATGGTATCCAAATGCTTTCATAGACTTTGTGAATCTTCCAAACCATGCTCTCGGAGATTGTTTCAGCCCATATAATGATTTCTTCAGTCTGCACACCTTTCTACTATAACTTTTTGGTATCATACATCACGGGGGAAGTTCTATATAAACTTTTTTAGATAATTCTCCATGTAGAAAGACATTTTTGACATCAAATTGTTGTAGTGGCCAATCCAAGTTTACAGCTAAAGACAATAATACTCGAACAGTGTTGATTTTAGCTACAAGTGTAAATGTCTCTATATAATCAATTCCATAGGCTTGTGTATATCCCTTTGCCACCAGTCTTGCTTTGAATCGTTCAATAGTGCCATCTGTTTTATATTTCACAGTATAAATCCATCGACAACCCACTTGTTTCTTTCCATTTGGGCAATCAACCAAATCCCAAGTGTTATTCTTTTGCAAAGAGCTCATTTCTTCATTCATAGCATCTTTCCATCTTGGATCAGCTAATGCTTCCTATACACTGTTAGGAATATATATAATAGATAATTGATTCACAAATGACTGATTTGATTCAGATAGATTTTGGTTAGACACATAATGGCTCAGAGGATATTTAACTTTACTAGAGAGTTCAGGTTCATATGTAGGTTTAGGAATACCTCTATTGACACAATTTGGTAGTTGTTTTCTGGGTAACTCAGCTTCAAGAATAGGAACATCCTCAGTGGGCGATTGGTGTGATGTATCAGCGAGAAATTCAACCGTATCAGTTGAAGAACTTGTATTCTGTGATTCAATTATCTCTTCAGTTCTGGTTGATCTTGAATTCTGTGTTTCAATAACTTCCAAATCTTTATCCATATTAAGGTCTAAAGTAACATCACTACTATAACCAAGATTAAGGTCCAAAGCAACATCAATACTATAATCAAGATAATCAAGAGTTCGAATTTCCTTCTGATATTTCTCCTGAAATTCAGAATCTGTAAGAAAATACATTGAATCTTCATGAAAAACCACATCCATTGTTACAAACATTCGTTGTGTTGGAGGATGATAACACTTGTAGCTTTTCTAATGCATAGCATATCCTAAGAAAATACAGCGTAAAGCTCGAGGGTCTAACTTACTTCGCTGATGTTTGTGAAGATGGACAAATACGACACACCCAAAAACATGAGGAAGTAAATCAGGAACTGTTAGAGTAACCACAACATCAGTAAGTGCTTTAAATGGTGTTTGAAAGTTAATGGAGCTTGAAGGGGTTCGATTAATTGAGTGAACTGCAAACATAAGAGCTTTTCCCCAATAGGACACCGACATATGCACTTTAATTAAAATAGCCTAACAACCTCTAATAAATGACGATTTTTTCGCTCTAAAACTCCATTTTGTTGAGGGGTATTAGCATAAGTTGTTTGGTGAACAATTCCTTGTAGTTCTAAAAATTGTTGAAGTTCAAAACTTTGATGTTCCCCTCCATTGTCACTTCGCAAAACCTGAATCTGTCTATTATACTGAGTTTTGACCATTTTATGAAACTTATGAAATAACAAATTTACTTCACTTTTAGATTTCATTAACCATAACCAAGTCATCCATGTACAATTATCAATAAAAGTAACAAACCAACGGGAACCACTCAAGGTTGGAAGTTTAGATGGACCTTACACATCAGAGAAAATAACCATAAACGGAAAAGGACTTTTATTTAATCTTAATGGAAATGAAGTTCGATGACTTTTTGCAAGTTCACACACATCACAACAGAAACTAGAAAGATCAACATGTTCAAACAAACTAGGGACTAATCTTTTAAGATAGCCAAAAGATGGATGCCTCAACCTTCGATGCCAAAACCAAATTTCAGATTCATTCTTCTTTTTAAGGCCTTCCACTACCAAAACTTCATGCAACTTGTTAGAACTTTTCGATGCCAAGTCCAAATAGTACAAATTTCCTCGCCTAACACCACAATCAATCGTCTGTTTTGTTTGGATATCTTTAAAAACATAAGAGTCAAGCCAAAAAATTACAATACAATATAATGCTTTGGTTATTTGAGAAACAGATAAGAAATTATAATCCAAAGATGGAACAACCAACACAGAATCAAGGTTTAAAGTATTAGTGAGTGATAAAGAACCTTCCCCAATAATTGAGGATTCATTACCATCAACAGTAAAAATATTTTTTTGTGAAGAGGTTCTAAGATTGGTAACCTGTCTTGAATCAAACGTCATATGATCAGTAGCACCAGAATCAATTATCCATGCATTATTAAAAACAGGTGCAGAAACATTTAAGGCTTTACCACAAGTGTCAGTAGTTGTAATCAGCACCGAACCTTCTTTAATAGTATTATCATTAGTTCTAGTAACAACAGTGACTGAATTCTTAGAATTCTTTCTTCGAGATGCTCTACTATGATCCCACCATTTTGGATATCCCACAAGTTCATAACAACGCTCCTTTGTATGTCCAGTCTGATCGCAATGTGTACACTTGTATTTAGATTTTTCAGTACCTTTGGTAGTCTTTGGTTGATTTCGAATCATCATTACTGTAGCCTCAGTGTTTCCAATTTTCACGTTCAATGTCATACGACGTATTGTTTCTCGTCGAATTAATGAATAACATTCTTCCAAACCTGGAACTGGTTCTTTGCGTAAAATTTCCCCACGAACTTGTTCAAAATCGTTGTCCAAGCCCGCAAGAAATATATGCACTCGTAATCGTTCAATGGACTTTTGATAAGCTGTTACATCATCAGGATCTTTCATGACCACTTTATCTCGATGGTCTAATTCTCGAAAAATCTCAACTAGTTCTCAATAGTATTCAGAGAGAGACTTCCCATTTTGTTTGGCTGTGAAAGCCTTTTGGTTCAATGAAAATACTTGTAATTCATCACTTCCATCAGAAAAAGCTTTTGATAATGCACTCCATATCTCATAAGCAGTAGGTAGACGTAAATACCTTTTCATGATTTCAGGCTTCATGGACATCAATAACCATCATTTCATATTTTGATTTTCGGCATACCATTTTTCATATCCATCGTCAGATTCGACCAACTGTTTCATCTTGCCACGAATGTAAGAGAGTTTTTCTCTTTCAACAATATGCATCTGCATTAGTTGAGACCAAATATCATAGTTTGATTCATTAAGAATTATTCCTGCATTAAAAACACCTTCAGATTGCACAATTATAGGAATTGATTTAATTCCTGATGATTCAACACCTTTTTAACTCATTTTATTTGTTTCAGGATTTAAAGGGGTTGGCTCTGATACCAACTTGAAAGAGAAAATAAAATTTTTATTTCTCTCAAATTACTTACAACCAGCATATACAAAGAGAATTTATAATACAATTGAGTTAAAAACTAGAAAGTAAATAAGGAAGAAAATAAGGAGACTAATTAGCTCTAAACTAAGTAATAAAAGATATACAATAATTATATACAATGATTGTACAATCTCTAATCTAGGAAAGTAAGAGAAATTTAAGGGGAAAAAAATCTCAACATGAACAACTCGTATCATGAACCGGTTGTTGCACTAGAGGAATCCCCTTGACAAGCAAAATGCAACCCTAGTCGCATCAACGTTGATCTTTGATATACAGATAATAATTCATCTTATCAAGAAAGTGTCGTTTCCTAGCATTGAGGTATTCACTCTATGTGGAATTCACGTGAAGATGACTCATGGAATAAGAATATAAATAACTCACGTTGTAAGCATGTAGACAATCCTGAAGCAACTCACACCCCTAAGCGTGTAGACGTGCTGCTTCAAAGGCATTTCCTCGGCAAGAAAACTGCAACCTGTCATAATACACTTCCTTTTGGCATGAAGGTATCCCCTCTCGTTAAGACCAATGCGTAGATAATAAATCACGCCTTGATTGGCATGTTCAGAAATTATTTTCGAGCTTATTCAGTGGAATCTTTGTAATCTTAAACAGTTTCTTGATTCATTTTTGCGATTGTTGTTGTCAACAAATCAACAAATGTTTACTACGTACATCCTATTTGTCGACAACATGCATACTACTATTTATTGCCTTTAACGTTTTGCATATTGAGTCTTCGGCCAAATATTTTTAGTGTGATGGAACCATGGATATTTCTAGAGCCCATTAAGTTGAATAATAAGGTTATTTTATGTTTTAAGAGATTGACAGAAAATAATTAACTTTTGAAGGGTTGGTCTTTACAGTCAAACAACTCAATTATATATAATTTTATTTTCGTCTTTAACTTTTTAACAAAAACTCTAAAATCTTTTAATTTTAATTGTCATTTTTTTCTAACTAGCTTATGTCTAAAATCTCACAAAAAATTTATGAATTTGTCAATTGATTCTACTATTGACTCCTCTTTGACAGTTAATATGCTGCTCTTCTGATTTTCAACTTCATCTCACATTGATCCTCTTTGCAAGCTCGTCCCATATTGATATCCTCATTTTTAGCCATCATCCTGCCATCTCACCTTCAATGGTTCCATCTTATGCCGGTCTCATCATTTTCAATCTTCTTTCAACAACTCACACTTAAAATATCAAACAATGTTTAAAAAACCGCCGTAATTAAACTGATGATTCATCTATGACCTTCATAGTCTTCTAGTTAAATTTTAGTTCAAGGCGAAACCATTGAACAATCACTTTAAAACCATTGTTGCCTTCACATCCCAATTGGACTAGTTAAACTAGTTAGACCTATCTAGATTTTAAGCCATGATTTCAGGGGCTAGTTTGGGTCAAATATAATTTTTATTTCTCATGCAGTATACTTGAGCATACTAGAGAAACATCACACTCAACCTGGAACTCATGGTGAATTGTTAAAAGAGAGGATACACCACATTTTTATATTGTTCAATAAAATGCATGCCAATCTAGTTCTGCCGGCCAACCTGACAAAATCTTCTAGAAATAGCGTACCAGCTTATTTCTTCTCAGTTTTTTATTTGATGTTATCTGGTTTAAACTTGGTCCACGTATTTTGACTTTTAAGTTTTTCAATTAAAATGTCTGGTTTGGGAGTTGATAAACTCCCTTGTTCTCACCTTGTCCGTCTGTGTCAGTCAACCGACAATACTAACCCTCAGAGCGATGGATCTTTGATAGTTATACATGATCAACGCACATCAGTTTTAATATTGTCCAATACGATTGGTAGTACGTAATCTCCATTGACTAACATAATGTCTTATCGTCTTCCTCCCCCTCCCCTCCACCCATCCCTCTCCCCCTCCACACACACACACCACACCCCTATCCCGGGTCCCTTTTTTTTTGGTAATTGAGGAGGGTACAGCCCAAAATCTATGAGTAAAAAAGATCAAGGGAAGCTAAGGATACACTAAAAATCAATAAATAATTTTCTTCTTAGAGATCCCCCTGAAGTACATTCAAGTAGGATACAGATAAAAGTACAGTTGATCAATAACTATGTATTTGTTAATTTCAAAATAGATTATTTTCAAAAATCTCACTCTTACTAATTTTAGCATGTAAAGAACTGAAAAACAGTAACAAATTTATATTACACACTCCTTGCTTGCGTTTTATACATACATGTTATGGGAAGTCCTTTATTTATTCTTGCACACAGCACTTCTAACAAGACAAAGCAATTTATCCGTGCGAATGTTTATATTGGCACAGGATCTATAAAAAGAGAATCAATATAATCCTTGAGGTAAATTTGAGCATCAGAGTAGCCAGCGCCGTCCTTGTAAATAACATCTATCACTCGTGCAAAATTAAGAATTCTTTCGAGGAGCGGCATTGGCAAGACTGTTGGGCGGAGCAATTCTTCGTTTAAATCCTTCCAGGCATCTGTAATTTGTTTTCGAAATTCATTGTATGCTTCTTCTTCGGTTGCACCATATTGTTTCTGGAAACACTCTACGCTTGAGACAACATGGCCTCTCTTTTGTTCAAACTTCATGTATAAAGACACAATTGGTTAGCTACTAAATATTTGATTTTAAAAAAACCTTGCATCTTTAAATTTTGTATATAATGGTACCTTGTGAGAGACAATGTCATCCATGAGTCTGCAAATTACTGAGGCAGCCCTTAAAAGTTTAGGGTTGCTGACTGACCATTCAAAGGCTTCTTCGGTTGCAACATCTCCCATTCCCACAAAGGAATTAGTAGCTAACATTTGGTAGGCACCGGTAACCAATGCAACAGTCATATACTCATCCACGGTGGGTACATAATTTTCATAACACCATGTGGCTTCAATAAAGTAATTCCTTACTAGAGTCTTCATCTGAGAAACCAAAAAGCCAAATTCTAAATTTTTAGCATAAGAATGAATACCAAATAAGCAGTAATCCATGTATGCTCCACTTGCTTTAAATTGGCCCGATTAATGGACTGGAATAAAAACTTACGGCTTCTTTTGCATAATGAACACCGTGTAATTTTCCTTTAGAGGTCATTTCTGTTTCCATTTCATGATAAACATCAAGGAGCGTTGCATAAGTTATTTGCATGTAATCAGGCAGTTGATCTATGACACTTGTATTCCACCTGAAAAGGAAAATTATAAATTATAAGCAAAATATGAATATTATAATAAATTTTGGATTTGAGATGGCTGAAGAGGGAATTTTGAAGTGTGGAAACCAAACCTTTGAATTGCCGAGGTAAAAAGCTCAAGTTCATCGACTGGGCCATACACATCATAGGTGTCATCTATAATGGAAGTTGTGGCAATCACTTTGGTTAAGAGCCTTCTAGCCAATTCGTATTTAGGCTCGAAATACACTCCCACTATCCAGAAGTAGCATTCAACCACTCTATCTCTCACAAATGGTAGCTTGTTGGCAATGCCTAAATCCTTCCACCATCTAAATGATAGAACTCATTTCAATCATAAATTAGTGCGTGCACTGCCTAGCAATAAATTAATCGTGATTTTTATATATTACTTACTTGAAAATTCCACTGAGTTCTTTCTGGTGAAGCTCTTGCAATGAATTATAATCTAACTTGGAAAAAGTTAACAGAACTTCATTGTGCGAAGGTTCTTCTTGATAGAGAGTCATGTAATGCCTTGCCTCTAATCTTGGTAAGCCCCTGCGAAGAGGTCGATTTAAGGCATGCTTAACTTGATCTGCTAGTGGAGCACTTAATTTGGTTGCCATGGTCTCAAGGTGAATAGTAGCGAAAAGAAGTGCTTCATCTAGTATAGTTTCTCCGTGGACCCTTAAATGTGCAGCTTCATACAAGCTTAACATTCCTCGAATGTCTCCCGCAAGAGATGCCTTGAAGTTCCCGTTGTTGTCCTTGAACTTGTTGAATACATCTACATATTAATTCAGCACACAGCACAATTAAACAGTGTGATTAATTAAATCTGAAAAAGAAAGGCAAATGGAGAAAGAACATATACCATGGGAGATTCTATAGCCATGTTGTCTAAGCAATCGAAATTCAAGAGAGATAAAACATAAGTCGTCGTTTTCATCTCTGAAATCAATGTCTTGGTGAAGCTTATAGATTTGATCTAACAGTTCATCAATCTCGGTCTCAAAATGGTAAGACACACCGAACCGCTGAATTACATCAATCAACTCAAGTTTCTCTACTGGCTTATTCACTTCGGCTAACAACATTCTTTTAATGTCGTCCTTCAGTTCTTGTTTTTCCGTATCATTACTTTCCTAAACAATAACATGGAGGAAAAAATGGTCATTAGTTGTTCTTGGCTGCACTCTTATGACGGTATGACTGTTCTGAATTAGTTTGCCAAAACAAAGAAGGTAGAGAAAATTAAATAAGGAAAGTAAATATTATTAACTGAGAAAAACAAAAACAATAAAATAGGAAGCAAATAATCATTTAATACTCCCCCACAATTGCAGTGGGAGTTCACAGAACTACAATTGGAGATACAATGAGTGAGAGCACTCGTGGGATAACTTTTGGGATCGTAAGAACATATCAAAGGCAAAAAGATGCTCAAGCAACCAACTCACAAATAAAAGTGAAGATCAACGCCAATATGCTGAGTGCCAACATGAAAGACTAGATTGATGGTCATATGAAGAGGTCATAATGCAATAGTGGAGATGGGCACCATACGCATATTTTGTATCAGATCGAGACACAACAATTTGCTTATTGGTAGTCTAGCAGATAAGATTATAGCAAAGAAAAACACTACTCTCGGTAATAGATCATCTAGTGAAAACATTGAACGTCCAATTAACATTAGAATAAGTCTCCGTAAGCAAAAGTAAAACTCAAGGTAGATAAACAATCTATTACATTCCACAAATTAGATTCAGTTACAACTAAATCATCCACACAAATAAATAGAATCACAATAGCATATGTGAGGTGGATGAACAAGGAGGTGCCAACTTCAGGTCATAGTTGGCCTTAAAAAGATGACAAACATGAGATGGTCAGCCTAGGGTCAGTGAAAACGAGAGGCTATTCGATGAACATTTCTTTTGTCAGCTTAATTATATAGTCAACAAAAATACAGTAACAAAAAGGGCTTCCATCGAAAAGGGTGACTACAAGTTAGCCTATAACAAACGCCAACATTTTTTTAGGCGCAAAGACTTACTCCCACTCATAGTTTGAGGGGGCCAAAAATCCCACCCTCTAGGTTTGAAAAACTTAAAATCTCACCTTAGACAAAATTTAATATTAAATCTAATAATAAACAACAATCATTCAGAGGTATTTTTGTCATTTTAAGATTAAAAATTTATAAAATAATAAAATAGATTTTATATAAATATAAATTATTAAAAAATTTACAAATATATTTAAAATTTTAAAGAGATTAAAGCAACTACCGTTGTCGATGCCACTGACAATGGTCACCGATAACAAAACCAAGTGGTTGTTTTCGGTTATCTAATTCCAAGGGAGGCCAGATCTGACCTCTCCATTATGTGGAGGCAACCAGATTTGGCCACCTTTATCAAAAATAGTCGTCGAAAGCGATTGAAAATGGCCGACCTTGGTTCCACCGGCTATTTCTGACCATTTTTTATGACCTAGGTGGCCCATCTCTGCCAAATAGGGAGGTGAGATCTAATCTTCCCTAGAACCAAGTGGTCATGAGATTTGGCCTCCCCTACAATTAGATGACTGAAAATGATCACCTGGTTCTGTTATCGACTGCTGTGGTTGCTTTAATTTTTAAAAAATTTTATATTTAAAATTATTTTATAATTTTATTATAAATTTTTATTTTTTAAAAAGGTAACTTAATCATTTCATTTGAAAAATTATATAAAAAAATAATTGAAATTTGGCCCAATAGCAGGATTTTGGGTTTTTGAAAATTGAAGGATGAGATTTTGTCCCCACCTTAAGCTATGGATGGGAATTAGTCTTTTGGCCTTTCTTTCTACTATGTCACATTGTTTTCTCTCAAAGACATCATTTTGAGTAGAGGTGTAATTTTAAAGACAAAACAATTAATGTGTAATATCAGGTGACTCAAGAAAATTATAAAATAATTTATTATCAAATTCACCAGCACAATTAGAACAAATAATTTGAATATGATATGAAAAAAAAAAATACCATTTACTTCGTAAATACAACAATAGTAACATCAAATTTCTTAAATATATGGTAAAATTATCTTTACTGACCAACTTATATGCAACTATTATTTAAAATATGACAAAAATGGGATAGGATTATGACCGTAGACATCAAGAGGATAGGATTAGGACTTTAGACATCAAGGTGAATAAACTCCAGATAAGCCCGAATAGTGTCAGTCTATTTGATGAAAGAAAAGTGATAGTTTTTACTAAACACTTGTGGCCAGGAAAGGGAGAAAGAACTACTTCAAAGTGAGTGCACCAGAAAAAGGTGGCGAAAAAGATGGGTTGGTTTGTGTGGCGGTGAGATTGCAAACTTGCAAAAGTGTCGGGGTTGATTAAACAAAAGAAACCTTAGTTTCAGGGTAAAAATGTTAGAATGCAAAACTAAGGGTGTAGGAAAATATTTGCTGTACAAATTATGCATATAAAATAGAATGCAAGAATCATAATCTTGCACAAAACAAATCCAAAGATTATAATCAAACAAACAAAATGAATATTATGCACTCCCGCGTATGACAATCATTATTTACCTTGGAGTTTCTAGCATATGACAGGAAATGATCCCCCCAAATGCTAGGATGAAAATTAGGTGAGCGACGATTGGTGTCTTCCTTGGCGACATTTTCGACCGAAGCGGCACCTGAAAATTCTTGAAGAGACATTCTAAAAAATTTCTGTTGCTGAGTTGAAAGAGGAAAGAACAAGAAGAAACATGCATCTAAATTATTGGAAATATTATATTTTAATTTAATAGTCCTTAGAAAAGACTGATTGATTTAACATTTATCGGGAATATTATATTTCTTTTATAAATAAAAATTTTTAATTCTACCTCGTGAATAAAATGTTATAAATATATAGGCTAAAAGCCTTCTTGCCACCTAGAGTTCGTTGAAGTAATAAATTTCACCCTCTCTTTGAAATACCCAAACACTTACCCTTAACCATTTTACATCTATTTTTTCTAACTTTTTTTTTATAAAATAACTAAATTTTCCTCGATACAAAAATAAATATATTAAAATTTAATTTAATATTTAAATAAAAATTTTTAAAAATAAAAATAAAAAATAAAAAACAACTACCATTCCGGTAATGGTGGCTGTCAATAAACAAACCAGGAGACAGAAAACGGTTTTCTTTATTTTTGGGAAAGACAGCTAAATTTTGTTGTATCTACCATCAACTGTAGTTGAAAACAACAGTTGGGGTTAAGGTTGATTATTTTTTATTATTTTCTACTATATTTTATGACAAAGGTAGTCAGATTTAATTTCCTTCACTAGAAATAAAAGAAGCTAATTTGGCTCCTCGGCCAAACAAGACAGCTAAAGTGAATCAGGAGATCATTTTTGGCCTCTATTTACCATCAAATATAGCATATTAAAAAAATAAAATAAAATTATTTTATTAGTTATTAAATTAAAAAAAATTATTTTCTAATAAAAGAAAACATAAAAATTTATAGCATGACCAGAGAAAAAGAAAATTGGAATTATTTAAAATAGATAAATTAAATTATTAGAATCAATCTTATCTATATAAATTGGCCGACAAAGTTGCTTCTGGTTATGGGCTGAATAAAGATGTCCAGCCAGCTAATGCTCAATACGATAAAATTCAAACAAATCATGTGGCTTCAAGAATTTAAAGGAATACAGTTGTACGTGCACTTTCAGATAAAACCTCTTAAATTACTGTTAATCTCACCCTTGAGAAATCGTATTATCTTAATTAATTATTATTGATGTTTGCTAATATAATTGATATTAAACTCGGTCTCCATTGTAAGATTGTTTCACGAACTCGATTATGTTAAATACAAAATATGAGACTTTAATCTCACATCTAAAAATTTAAGTTTTTCGAAAAAAAGTTATATGGTTTCAAACTTTTTAATCTCAATAATTAATTTTTAATATATTACTTTTTTAAGATCCTTGAATTAAGTCGGCAAAGCTTTATTTTTTGAAATATAATGGTTTTGATGGTCTAATTTTTTGAATTTTGGACTCACTCAAATTAAATTAATAATTTAATTTAATTTGGATTTAATCTTAATTACGTCTAACATGATAAGATAAAAACAAAAAAATAATGCATAATAAAGTGATCCTTACGCTATGCATATAAAATTACTTTTTTTTGTCATTTTGATTTTATTTTTAATCATAATTTTTTATTAGAAAATATAATTTTAAAAAATTAATCAAAAAATTTATATGATTTACTTATAAGAATTTTAAAATTCTTGTATATATTTTCAGTACAATCGATTATTTGGTTTTTAAGTTTTTTATTTTTAAAAATTTTCATTTTATTAATTTTAATTATTATATTAATATTATTTTATATAAAAATTTATTTTAAAATTAAAATTATTTATTTTTTATAGAAAATATTTTTTATCTTTTATAATAAAATATTAAAAATAAAAAAAAGGTAAATGTTTGTTTTTTAAAAACTTTTGAGTGAGATTTTGTTGTTTAAAGACATCTTGGTTGGGCCACTTGGCTTTTAAAATATTTAAAGTAGACTATTACAAAAATTCAAAAGGCGACCCTGGATTTTACCCAGTGTTGTTGTTCATACAATCATTGCAGCTAAATGACTATTTTTTACCCATACTTTGATAAACTAATATCTTTCATCCTTTAAGTTCCAAATTCTTACTTTCATGAATTTCATCAATGATAATTATTACATAAAGCGGTAAAATAATCATTTTGTATAAATTTAAAAAAATAATTAAAATATTTTAAAAAATTAGTCAATACAACACTAACATGTGAAATTATAAAAAATAAAAAAATATATTAACCTATTAATCTTAGCAATAATAATTTTTTTCACTTACAAACTTGGCTCATATAAACACTTTTCCTTTTTCTCCTTTTTACCATATTTCTTGTCTTCCTCTTTTCCATCCTCATCAACATTAAAATTATCATTTTCTACTTTTTTTATAAAACATATTTTGATTTTTTATTATAAAATATTAAAAAAATAATATTTAATTTTTTAAAACTTGTTTAGTGGAAAAGAAATCTTGGGTGGACCTTAAACATTTGGCCTTTCAAATATTTAAGGTAGGTTGTTACAAAGATTAAAAAGACACTTGAATGACCCTAGATTCACCCATTCCTACTCTTCATACAATTATTGCAGCCAAATACCTATTTCCTACCCATACTTTGATAAATTATAAATCTTTTATCCTTTAAGTTTCCAAATTCTTGCTTTCATGAATTTTGTTAATGATAATTATTACATAAAGCTTGAAAAAATAAAACAGTTGTTATAAAGGGTAATAATAATTTCTTTCACTTACAATTTTGGCTCATAAACATTTTTCCTTTTTCTCCTTTTTACCATATTTCCTGTCTTCCTCTTTTGCATCCTTATCAATATTAAAATTACCATTTTCTTCTTTTTTTTTTGATAAAAAATATTCTGATATTTTATTATAAAATATTAAAAAAATTAAAAAAATAATTTTTTAAATGGAAGTTTATCATTTAAGGAAATGTTAGGTGCAACTCAATAATTTGGCCTTTAAAATATTTAAAGTAGGTTGTTACAAAGATTGAAAAGACATTTGAATGACCATAAATCTATCCATCTTTGTTCGTCATACAATTATTGCAATCAAATAACTATTTTCTGTCATCTTTTATCCCTTAAGTTTCAAAATTCTCACTTCCATAAATTTCATTAATGATAATTATTACATAAGGTGTTAAAATGATCTTTTTGTATATACTTAAAAAAATTGATTAAAATATTTAAAAAATTAGTCAATACGACGCTAACATATGAAAGGATAAAAAAATAAAATGTTTACCGGTTAATCTTAATAGTCATAGTTTCTTTCACTTATAATCCTTGCTCTTATAAACACACTTCCTCTTCCTCTTCCTCTTCCTCTTCCTCCTTTTTATTATATTTCTTTTCTTTCTCCTTTGCATCCCCATCAACATTGAAATTACTATTTTCTTTCTCTTTTTTATAGAAAATATTTCAATATTTTATAATAAAATATTTTTTAAATAATATTTTATCATGTAAAGAAACCTAAGGTGGGACTTAGTCATTTGGCTTTCAAAATATTTGAAGTGGGCTGTTGCAAAGATTGATCATAGATTTATTTATTCTACAATTATTGCAACCAACTAACTAGTGCCGACCCATGCTTTGATAAAATATCTTTTATCCCTCAAGTTTCCAAATTCTCATTTTCATGAATTTCATTAATGATAATTATTACATAAAGTGGTAAAATGATCCTTTTGTATACACTTAAAAAAGTGATTAAAAATATTTAAAAAATTATTCAATACGACACTAACATGTGAAAGGGTAAAAAAATAAAATATTTACCGATTAATGTTAGCAACAATAATTTCTTTCACTTACAATCTTGGCTTATATAAACACTCTTCCTCTTTCTTCTTTTTACTATATTTCTTTTCTTCCTCCTTTGCATCCTCATCAACATTAAAATTACCATTCTTATCCAATGTAGTGATAACTATGATATATTTGACAAAGAAGTAAACGAGTTTTGTTTAACGAAGAGATGAGTTGTTCAAGGTGATTATTGTTGAAAATTTTCTTAAAGCTTATTTTAAATTAAATTGGGTTGATGTAAATGATTTATTATGAGGTATCCAACAGTCCATAAGTAATTAATCTAAATAAAATGAGTTCTTATTCTATGTTTTATACTGTGAGTTTATTATTAGTGTAAGCCACAGATACTCATTAGATTATAGTAAGAGGACTAATAGATATTTTATATAAAACAAAGATGTCTTTTCTTCAATCTCATTCTAAAAAACGAGTTGTTATTATCTCATTTGTTAGAGATCTCTTTAGAGAAAAGAAGAAGAAAATCCTAAATCTTAATATTTTTTTTTATACAATTCCACTATATAAATTAAAATGAATTCAAATACAGGTTTGTCTATAAACTTAATTAATTTGGTGTTCTAAGTAATCATATATGCAAATTTTTATTCAAATGATATGTTAAATTAATTAACGTGTGGTATTAGAGCCAATTATATGGTCTCAAAACCCTAAAATAATTTCAAATTTGTTTAGTTAATTCAAAATCCATCTCTTGAATGAATTAATTTTTTTTTTTTGTTTAGTTAATTCACTTTTCTGCCATATTCTTCACTTTGTTGACATGGATTTTGAATTACTTTTTAACAAGCAGCCAAATTATTATATGCTTAAAACCTTTTGTTGTGCTTGTTATCCTTTCCTAAGACCATATAATCATCATAAAGTCAATTTTCACACTCAAAAATGTGTTTTCCTTGGTTACAATTTTATGCACAAATGTTACAAATGTTTAAGTAAAAATGATAAAGTATACATTTCTCCTTCAGTTATATTTGATGAAGTAGAATTTCCCTTTCTGTCTAATCATGATTTAACTCATCTTATTACTTCTCACAAAGTTTTTTGGTTGGACTACACTATAGGTATCTTTATTCCTATGCCTATTGATACTTATTCAAATAATCAGGAGTCTACTGAGTCAAAATCTTGTAGTAATGAAAATGTTGAATTAAAAATTCTTGCAAACAATCTTGATTGTCCTAACTTGAAAGGACAAAATACAAAATTCATCAACTTTATCTCACTTAATAATTCTTCATCCGAACATTCTAAATCAACATTTCAGCCAGTTGTACCTCAATTTGAATCATCATCTTAGCCTGTTGTATCCCAGTCAAAATCAACATTCTAGCCTGCAGTATCTCAACCATCTTCTCAACTAGTTTCATCTTTAGATACATACTTTACTATTCCATTTGAAGTTCTAATTTCTCCAAAATCTCTTACAATAGCTAAATCATCCATTCCTAAACCTTGCCATCCCATGTTGACTAGAGCGAAAACTAGACACTTACCTAATCCAAGGAAATTTTCTTTGGTAGTTGAGACAGATCCTAAGGAACCAACTATTGTGTTAGAAGCCATTTCACATCTTATGTGGTTTGAAGCAATGAGAGCAGAGTATGAAACATTGTTGAGAAATGATACTTGGGAGTTGGTACCTCTAAGGAAAAAATTAGCATTTGGTAGGTCATAAATGGGTATTCATAACTAAGTTGAATCCTTATAGGTCAGTTCAGAGGCTTAAAGCTAGATTAGTAGCAATGGGTTTTCAGCAGATTGCAGGCATAGACTATTTGGATACTTTTAGTCTTGTAGTTAAGCCAATTACCATTCGAGTAGTCTTGACCTTGGCTATGTCGTATGGTTGGCCTATGTATCAAATAGATGTTAACAATGTTTTTCTCAATTGGGAGTTGCATGAAAAAGTATATATGAACCAACCACAAGGGTTTATAAACCAGGAGAAACTTGAATATGTGTGCAAGTTAAAAAAAGCATTATATGGACTAAAGTAGGCTCCTAGAACTTGGTTTGAAAAACTAAAGGGAGTTTTGTAAATGAAAGGTTTTGTCAATGTAATTTCAGATACAAGCTTGTTCATTTTAGGCAAAAGGGAGGTCCAAGTGTACATTCTTATCTATGTAGATGACATTTTACTTACAAGGCCTGATGAAAGGTATATTATAACTCTTATTCAGGAACTAAATGTTGAATTTTTTTGAAAGGATCTTGGTGAGTTGAGTTATTTTTTAGGAATTGAAGTTTATAGAGATGTGCATGGAATGTATCTTTGTCATACTAAGTATGCCTTAATATTATTATGTAAGGTACAAATGTAAGACTGTAAGCCATGTAAAACTCTCTTAGTTGCTAGGTCAAAATTATTTATTGGAGATAGTGAACCTTACACTAGCCCTAGTACATATAAAAGCACTATTAGAGCTCTGTAGTATCTCACACTTACCAGGCTTGATCTAGCTTATGTAGTTAACAAGTTAAGCCAATTTTTGAAAAAAAAACCATCTCAATTACAGTGACATGCTTGTAAGAGAGTGCTGAGGTATATCAAGGGCACTCAGAATTATAGGTTAGTGCTTAGACCTGTTAATGTATTTTCGGTAGAAGCCTTTACAAATGCTGATTAGGCTGGAAACATTATAGATAGAAGATCTACAAATGGTTTTGCTTTATATTTTGGTTCTAATCTTGTCCATTGGGGCTCTAGAAAACAGAGAGTAGTAGCTTTGTCTTCAACTGAAGCTGAATATAGAGCTATTAGTCAAGCATTTACAGAGATTACTGGGCTGTAAAATCTATTGAGTGAGATTAATGTTTCCTACGTGTAAATTCCTGTTGTGTGGTGTGATAACCAAAGTGTAGGTGCTTTAGCTTCTAATGTTGTGGGGTGTGATAACCAAAGTGTAGATGCTTTAGCTTCTAATGTTATGTTACATAGTAGGACAACACATGTAGAAACATATATTTATTTTGTTCAAGAGCAAGTAGCTGCTAGATTGCTTAGAGTACAATATATTCCTACTTTACATCAAACAATTGATATTTTCACAAAAGCCTTATCTATTAACAAGTTTGAAGAGTTAATAACAAAACTAAATGTTACTGATAAAGCAGCTGCATTTCAACTGACTAAAGCTTATGCAAATAAGAGAAGGGTAGGGGTTGCTACGGTTGCTGGAAGTGATCAACAGGTAGCTTGTGGAAGTGAGGATCTAATTGATACTCAATAGTTGTTTTGAAACAAAGAAGAAGCTGAAGCTACTAGTCATCTCGTTGAAGAGGTAATCCAAGGGAGTTAACAAGCAGGAGAAAAACAAACAATTTAGATTAAGGGAGGAAGTATTTGCTTGAGTGTGTGATTATTGCTCTGGGTAGTTGTAATTCAGATTAAGGAAGGAAGATTTTGTTTTTCAATTATAGGTAGTTGTAGTTCAGATTAAGGGAGAATGGTTTTGTTTTTCAATTGTGATGATTGGAGTGGTCGTTCCGGAAGGAGTATTTGGTTGTTTATTATGAGATTTAGGTGTGCTTGGTTGGTGTTGCAAGCCTTCAATAGCATTATGCTATTTCAGCTTGAGGGAGGATGTTAAGACATTAAAATGAAACGGTGTGTTTTGACTAAATTCTCAAAATGCGTCATTTCATGTTTACAAAAAATTTAAAGGAAGAAAAAAGGGAAGTTGTTTGTCTTTTCTTCTGTGTTTGATAAAATGAGAGCTAGAGCTTGGCTTTGGTGCTACACGACTGATCATTTGCAAGAGATTGTAGTTCATCAAAAGGAAAGTGAAGATAAGTTGTTATATTTTAGTTAATTAGTAGTTTAGTTTGTCAAAAGTTTGTTTCAATTTGTAGTTTTAACAGTTCTGTTAGTTTTTTTTTTGTTTTGTTTTCTTCAGTAATTCTATCTGTATATAAATACTTGTTTTTATTTTTATTTTTTTGTTAATGAAAAGTTTATCCAGAGGTATTATTCGGTATTTTCTTATTTTTGTTCTTGTTTGTTTGCATCTGTATCAATGAGAGCTAGGGTTAGAAATTTTCAGTCAGTAATGATAGATATGAGAATGAGTTGTGGTGCTAATAAAAATGAGAAAAGATGAGGAGAAGAAGAAATAGAATAAAGAAAAAATAATAAACAAGATTCTAAAAAATAATAAGATAAAATAATTATAATTAATATTTAAAATTAGTTTAAAATATTTTTATAATTTTAATAAAAATAAAGATATATTAATAATTGACATTTGTTTTAAATTTAAGAGTGGTTATAATTTCACTGATAAAATAAATTAATAATTCACATTAGGAGCTAGTTATTTGACGGATTATTGCCGACAACGCTGTGCACATGCGTAATAATATGTTGACAATACTATGCCGACAGCTGGAAAAAGCTGACGATTTAGCAGAAACCACAATTAACACATGATAAGTCGTGCACATGCATACCTGATAACTATGTCTGCATTTGGATATTAAGAAGAGGTTTTTTATTGCATATTTCTGTTTGCATTGGAAGGGCAAAGTTATTTGGCTGTAACGTTTCGAGCGTTTTGAAATGGGTACTTAATTATTTTTTTTCTCTATAATTATACAGTGTTTGAGACTTTAGGGGATTTAGATTTAGCTTGATTGATATGTTGATTATTACTTTGGTTTTGGTCTGTGCTTTCACTGCAGGCTTTGTTTTGTCCTACATGTAACAATAGTGCTACTGCTGCAAGTTCTATGGATCTTGTTGATCCATATCTTCCTTTCCTTTTAACTAAAGCATATGCCAAATATACTAAGAAAATTTTAGAAGGTTGAGTCTGATCATGAACTTCTTGGGATGTTAGTCTTAAGAGAAGATTAAATAATTTTGTTGATGAAGATGCATGCTATTTTTCTCTTGTTTCTGAGTGTTTTGGCATAATCAGCATTTCTTTGTCATAATTGTCGTCAGAATCATTGTTCGTTTGTTGTCTCCATTCTCATCATTATTGTTACAAGCTAGCTTATTTATAAAATATGATGATGTTTTAATATGTCACATTGTTATTTTCATTTGTGTTTCCATTACAGAGAATACCGCTTGATTTTCTATAAGGTGAAAAGTTTCGGAAAACTGCATTCCATTATGTTAGGCCTCCCCTAACTAAGGTATTGATGGTTATATTTTGTGCAGTTTTGTCTGGTCTCCTCCTAGTTTCCAGTATATAATAATCAGTTATCATGTGTGATATTAGGGAGTTCCGTCATTGTTCTCTGATCTTTCTCCTTTATACGATCAACTTGGCAAGCTTAGTGTGAAGATTTTTTTCCCCTGGTTCTTCAATTTAATTATTAATTTGGGATCTTCATCAAAAGTTGTAAAAAACTTAAATTATTTGGTTAAAAATTTTTTTTGAATGTTTCCTACTTTGCTGACTATTACGCAGGCAGACACTCTGGAGCATCTTGTCTTGAGTTGGAGCATTTAATTAGGACAACTGGGAGATTCCCTAGGAGGTAATATATATTTAAGGCCATTATATAGATTGTAGTGAGTGCACACATAATAGAATTGCCTCATTCATAAAATGGAAGACAAAGCCTTTTGAATTTTTATCGCATATTTGACATAATACCTTCTGACTAGTAATTTATGTTAAGTATAGGGAAGAAAAAGAGCCCCCTTCAACACTTTTGTGGACTTTGTTCTTCTTAGCTCAAGCTGACTTTGATATATGGATGGTTTATTTAATCATTGTCTTTGTGTTGAGTTTTCCTCTGAAATTGCATTGAGGTTTTATGACAATGCAGCATTATGATAGACGAGATTTATATGAGATTGCTCTGTCAAAAATAGATGAGGCTATAGAGCACACTCCTACTGTGATTGATTTGTACTCAGTCAAAGTTTGTATCAGCTGGTCTTTGATATTTGATTATTTCTGGTCTTGAAGGACCTTTCCTTTTTTCCCTTTTAATGGGTTTTTTTTTTTTTTTCTTTTGATTTATCTTTGCTTCTTTTGAATACTTTCATTGCTTCCATAACTTGCTGAAGAGTTTATCCTAATAATTATTTTGATGTGAAAATGTTATCAATATATATGATCAGGGAGTTGAGTTGACATGAAAACAAAATGACATGTCCTGTATGATAATTAATGCACCACCCCTTTTAATTGGTCCTGTGGATATGTCTTATTTGTGGTTTTGTAGGATGTGAAAAGTAATTTTTATGGTATTTTGTGATGACAACCATTTACAAAGGAATCTAAGAATTTTGACTCTATTTTTCTGGGAAATTTTCTTTTGCAATTTAGTATAAGTGCTGATTTTAGTATATTTTGAACATTGCATAATTATATTGAATGTATATTGATATATTTGTATATTATAAGTACTTTATTGAATATTTATTTTTTAATGATATACATGAATTATTGAGTTATATTTATATTGGGTACATCCAAATTAAAAGGTTTTTCAATTTGTATAAGAAATATTAAATTAATACAAATAATAATAAATTTTAATTAATATTAAAATATAAGAAAACAGACGATAATAAATGTAATAACAAACATTGACAAAAACAAAATAAAAAAGCATCAATAAAAGGCAAAAACGTTGCTTAAAGTTACAAAAAAATGTCTATAAAAGTAATTAAAAAACACTAGTAAAAATAAAAAAAACATTATTAAAAATCATAATAAACGCCAATAAAAATGATTTGAAAACATCGGTAAAAATACAAAAACGTTGTTAAAAATTAAAAAAAAGATGCTAAAAGTTATAAAAATGCCGATAAATAAAATTAAAATACGTTAATAAAAATATAAAAAAATCGTTAAAAATTATAAAAAAAACATTGATAAAAGTAATTAAAAAATACTAGTATAAGTATAAAAACACCATTAAAAGTCAAAAAAATCATTGGCAATTTTCACGTGAACAATGCGAAAAAACATTTTTGACAATAATAATGGTTTTATCGACACTTAAAAACACTACTAAAAGTTATGAAAAAACATCGGTAAAAATTTATCCTTTTATAATCTTTTTTTGAACATATATCAATGTTTCCTATAAATGTTTGTAAAAATTATACCAATACATATTTTAACAGCGTTTGAGTAATATTGGTATAAATTTTAACTGAATTTGAAAATGTAACTAAAAACCTAAAAAAAGGTCGGTAAAAATCTTTTTTATTGTAGTAAAATCTACTTAACCCTAGTTTGCATTTGTGAAACAACATAAAAAGACTAAATGGGCCTAGTATTTAGTTCACCAATAGCTAATTACAGCTTATGATTAAAATAGAAATATGCGCAAAATATCACCATGGTGCATGCCTGCTTCACAACTTCCATATTAACCTTCCAAGATTAATGATGCCCTTATGCTTGAATTTTAACTTGATTGTGGTTTCCCCTTGATTGGAAGATTACTGTGCCAAATTATGTCACAGGACTCAAGGAAAATCATAAGGCCTCACTATAGTTGGATGGGAGGAAGTTACGATCAAATGGTATGCTTGAAACACATGTGAAAAGGAGGAAGGCCAAGCATGGGCGCTGTGACAGGTTGGTGGGCCACGGCGGTGAGGCAACAACCAAAAATGAATTAATATGTAGTCGTTACGGCGCTAGCCTAAAGGCACCTTCATGCCTTCTTCTTCTTGGCTTCTCTCTTGCCTTGCTTTACATGGTTGATTCCCACTTAACTAACCTTGAAAACATGATCTTAAACTTCCTTCTTGCCTTGGATTTAGAGTACAACCATTTGAGGAATTTGGATGCCAAGGATTGCCATGCAATAGGGATGGAAGATTTTGGCATGCCTTGTTTGCTACAAATTCCCTCTTGTCTCCTGTTGCTTGCAAGGAACTCCTTCGGGCTACTCTTGAACTTTATTGCTAGCTTGGGTTTTGCACGTGTCTCCATGCCCCTCAATGATTGCAACTTCATACAAAAGAATCGTTTTGGGACTATTTTGAGGGTTTTCAAGGCATCCAAAATGGTAAGTGATTTAGGACCCCCAATTCTTTCACCTTGATTGTCACTCATTTGGTTTGCAGAAGATTACAGACTTGCAGACATATCAGAAGGGATATTTTCTTTCTACCAATGATTGCATACTTTCAATATACTGGATGAGTTAATATTATATAATTGTATAAAATATGGAACTAATTATTAGGTGTTTAAATTGGAATATAAATTTACATCTCGAGGATACATGCACAAATTAAAATACACAGATATAATACAAACGATCCTTCAAACTTTATAATGTGTGCAAATTTAGATGACTCAAAAAATTTGTCGAGGGCAAATAATGTATACTACTTGACATCACTTTGCTGATCCCAATATCAACGCAAAATCATTTTTTTCAGTCTCAAATTCACTAAAAACTAATTTGTTATGAGTTCGTGTTTATGAATTTGAAAAAAATTGGGTGCCGTGGTGAACAGTAAATGAAGTGGAGAAATGAAATTGGGTGTGGTGGCGAAGAATGGGCACGGTGGGGATGGCTTTGATGGATTTTGATTAAGGGTTTTTGAAATTTTCAAAATTATTATAAATTATATATTCTGGTAGAACAATTAAATGTTTCAAACCGGAACAAGTTTATTTTTATTATTGCTTGTAAACACAATAGATTGACATAGAACATAATTGACTTTAGAGTTGTACAGGGTCCCTGAGCAACGAGGAAACATGATCTTCCGTCAGATAAGAATTGGTGTAGCAATCATCATCTTTGTAGAGCAGGTCTATTACACGTGAAAAATTAAGAATCCGTTCAAGCAGAGACACTGGAGCAGCAGTTGGTTTAAGGAACGCTTCATTTATGTCTTTCCAGGCATTTGCGATTTGCTCACGGAACACTTTAATCGTCTCTTCTTCTGATACACCATTTTCCTTCATATGACATTCAATTGCTGAGGCAACATGTCCTCTCTTTTGCTCATGCTATACCATTTATTGAAAGTCAATCGTCAAAAATCAACGATCAAGTAACAAAATCTTGCACATACACACACTTAAATGTCTCCATGGGTTTAGTTCAGTACGTACCTTGTGTGTTTATCATTTCTTAATTAATTAATTAATTTAGTCTACCACGTACCTTGTGTCCAACTATGTCATCCATGAGTCTGCAAATTATTGAGGCAGCTCTCAAAACCGTAGGATAGCTGAATAACCATTCAAAGGCTTCTTTGGTTGCAACATCTCCCATTCCCACAAAAGATGTTGTGGGTAACAATTGGTACGCACTGGTAACCAATGCTACACTCATGTACTCATCCAGTGTTGGAAAATAATTTTCATGACACCATTTGGCTTCAGTATGATAATTTCTAACTATACTTTTTGATCTATTTTGGCAGCTCTTAAACCTCTTGAATTGGTGTCAAATGGCACTCCAAAAACCCAACAAAGATTAAGGCCAAACTCACACAAAAACAAGCAAAATTTCAAGCAAAAATAACTCCAAGTTCAAGCACATTCAACTCCAAATTAGTCACCACTTTAATCAACTTCCAGCACATCAACATTCAACATCAAATATCCTCATTCAATCAACACAATGCCAATACTTACTTGATAAACAAATGCAAGAAATTGTTCTTCAAGCCTAAAGGAGAAAATCCACCAACTTGAAGTTGATTCAAGCTTAAAGAACTTTGGATACAAGCTTAAAGGAAGATCCACCCACTTGTTTCAAAGCTCACCCACTTGAATCTCCACCACCAATTCTTTCTTGCAACAAGAATTGGATAAAGGAAAGAAATGGATACAAAGAACCAACAAGTTCTTTATCCTAAGCAAAAGCACAAAGCTTTAGGGTTTAATTTCCATATTCAAGTCTTTTTTTTACAAAATGAGAAAAATAGCCTTTATATAGGCTTTACAAACCATGGTTAAAGTAACCAAACTTTGGTTTACTTTACACCATATTACAAGTTAGGGAAATAAAATAAAAGCCAAAGACATAGCAAGTAATTCACATATTTTCTAATTACATTACAAAATAAATCAGAAATAAATATAAAAATGGAACAATCTTAGATGCAAACATTTTCCTTGATCAATTTGTCTTCGGTCCGAATTTTCGAGTCGAATATTCGAATTCAATCCGAAAAGTCATTGGCATTCGAATTGTCATTGGAAATCATCAGAAATTCAAAATTCTCAAGGAGAATGCATTTGAGGAGTTCTGGAAGCTGAATCATGCCAAAATTGCTTGAAAAGACCAAAATTCCCAAAATGCGGCAGAATCCAGATGCCGCGGCACCATGCCGCGGCATGCAGTGCACAGTGCGCAAGTGCGCACGCGGGTGCGCGCGCAGGCAGGTGTGCGCGCGGAACAGCCAAGCGCTGGGCGTGCGGGAGCTGGGCATGCGTGCGTTGGGGCGCTGGGCGCGCGCGCAGGTGTGCGTGAGTGCACGCTTGCGTGCGCGGCAAGGCAGCGTGCGGGCGCGCGCGCGCACGCAAGTCAGGGGCGCAGCGCGGCTACGCCAGGCAGGGAGAATCTTCGCGCAGCCCGTTTTCACTCGTTTCTTATCCGAATTGAGTCCCGTTTTTTTCCTTAGCTTCGTATGAAGCCATTTGATGAATTTTGACTCTTCGGTGTGCCGTTTCTGAATTTTTTGAATTCCAAACATGATCCGAAAGCCATGAAAAATATTATGCACCCTAGTCTGGAAGGCATTGATATTATCGTGCACGGTTGAAATTATGACTTTCAGAGGCACAGTTGGTCTTCTTTTCTGGGCATAAAAAACTGAAATGTACTTTTGAAGGCTTGACATGCAAATTGTGGGCGTCGAAAACTTGATTGTTAAAGTCACCTTCGATTTCACACATGGAAGCAAATACGGATTCATATCACTTTTCATCTGTCAAACCAAAATCCAATTTGAAATTATTAGTAAGTACTAAGACTCCTATAGTTGTTTCAAACTATACTAATCGAAGTCTTGAAATGAAAGCATCACCGCTTCTTTTGCAAAATCGAGGCGGTATAATTTTCCTTGATTTGCCATTTCAGGTTCAATTTCACTGTAAATATCAAGGAGGGCCTTATAACATAGTTTCGTGTAGTCAGGCAATTGATTTGTGGCACTGATATCCCACCTGAAAAAGCGAAATTGCTAGCTTACTATAAAAATATAAAAGATAATGATGAATTTCGGGTTTGAAAACATATCTATTACCTCTCAATTGCTGAGGTCAATCGCTCAAGTTCATCAATTGTACCATACACATCATATATGTCATCCAGAATGGAAGTTATGGAGATCACTTTGGTTAAAAGTCTTCTACCCTTTAAATATTTTGGCTCAAAATACACTCCTAATATCCAGAAGTAACACTCAACAATTCTGTCTCTTGCAAAAGGTAGCTTTTGCGCAAAGTTTAAATCCATCCACCACCTAATCACAACAATATTGTATAGTTCTGTAGAACGATAAAATGCATGAAATCATTCATGATTAATTTGATAACTTACTTTGTAATAGCACCAAGTTCCTTCTGATGTAACTTCTGTAATATGTTAAAATCTAACTTTGCAAAAGTTAATATAACTTCATTGTGTGAAGCTTCTTGGTGATAGATATTCATGTAATATCTTGCCTCCAGCCTTGGTAAGCTCTTGCGAAGAGGTCGAGCTAAGGCATGCTTAACTTGCCCAGCAAGTGGAGAGCTGGGTTGAGTTGCTACCCAGGACTCAAGGTGATTGATAGTAAAATTAAGGGCTTCATCTAGTGTATTTTCTCCATGAACCCTGAGATGTGAGGCTTCGTAAAAGCTTAACATTCCTCGAACATCTTCTGTAAGAGATGCCTTAAAGCTCCCACTACTGTCCTTGAACTTGTTGAACACATCTGCTTATTCACCCACAATACAACGCATCTAAATAACGTTCTTAAGGGATACTATTTAGAGAAATTAGAAATATATGCTGAGGAGAAAGAACATATAAATATACCGCATGAGATTTTATAGCCATGTTGTCTAAGCAATCGAAATCTAAGGGAGATGGAATATAACTCATCAGAGTCATCTCCCGAATCACTTTCCTCACTTGACTTCTTCTAGGATTTCATTGACCTCACTTTCAAAATGATAAGACACCCCTAAGCGTTGGATTGCATTAACCAAGTCAAGTTTTTGCGCAGGCTTTTTCGCGTCATCCCTTAGCATGCTTTTAATTTCCTCTTTCAGCTTCAGCAGTACTTCTGCGTCACCATCAGCATCCTGAACAAGAAAAATAAATTGGCGAGAAACATAATTCTTTTATTTTTATCAGTTAAGCAGGTTATCACTTCAATTTTCAAAGAAAATATAATTTGCACATGTAACATTTCTCAAACGAAATTCTTCGCATAATTATATATTTGTATAGAACATAAATGTATTGACGTAATGAAAACACTTTTTCCCCGTAAGCAGTAAATAAGTTGACAGAAATTAGATTAGAAGGAACAATTTACCACAGAATCACTAGCATATGAGAGGAAATGATGCCCCCAAATGCTAGGATGATAATCTGCTGAGCGACGTTTAGTTTCTTGCTTAATATCGTTTTCGACCGAAGAAGGAACGGCTGAAACTTGAAGAGACATTATAATTTTTTTTGAAGAAAAAAAACAGAGGGATAACTAGAGTAGAATGCTTAATATTGGTTTGTGCTTAGGAGATATTGTGTGTTCTTAGAGTCTCCAACCTCGTGTTTTATGGACGTAGCCGAGAACAGGGAGCATATATGGCCACCGATGTCCTAGTGGCAATTACTTATATGACCATATTAATGTATTCAATAAGGGTATTTTTATTTTTTCGTATTATAAATTTTTAAGAGAGATTAAAAAGGCAACCTATTTATAATTGTTTTTGTAAGCAAGACTTTGATGTAAATTATGGATCATTCACTTCTTTTTTTCTTCTTTTTTTTTTCTTCTTCCCACTTCTTCATGTTTTCAGATGTGAGGTTTTCTTTTTAATTATTGTTTGTATATTTTAGGAGTGCAAGTTATGCTTATACGTATTTATGTATGTGAAATATTTTATATGTAAGCAAAAGAAAACTCACTTTTTCAAACTTGAACCGAAAGAAGTAATGTTCATAAAAATTGTAAAATCTGGAATCATTCAATTCTACTAGCTCGAGTTTGGAGTGGATTTTGTTGATACTTTATATGAGTGTGATATTTATATTTAAATATTAGATTATAAAAAAATATATCAATACGGCCGTATAATATATTAAAATGGTCCACTAGCCTGAGGTTAATATCTTTATGAGCTCAAGATGTTTTCACCATTTAATATATTTGAACAATAATTCTTTCAATCACAAAACCATTTTTTAATCTTGAATCTAAAAAGATACATACGTGGGTAAAGGTAATATCCTCGACTATCTAATTAAATAGACCACAATGAAACCCATTTTCGAGTGACTAATTCACTATGCTTACAAAAAATATGATGCTTTATCAGATACTGATTGTGAAAACCAATAACCGAAAACGGTGAGTTTTTTCATTCTTTTATGAAACAGTGTGTTTATACTTTAAGAGGGATGGTGTCGTTTATATAGCAAGTGGACGGTTTTGTTGAGAGGAAAAACAGGAGGAGCAGTATTTGATTCGAATACTTGACTGTTCCATTACCTCCAGTAGAACTTTGAAGCTGAGGAGTGTTTTCTGACGGTGATGAAAGTTGTAGAGGTCGTTTTCAAGTAACTCAGTTAACAGTGGAGAGTAAAACTAATAGATGTTTACAGCTGTAAGGTTTGTAGATTTTGTATAAATATCAATGTCCGTGTAAAATGTATGTAATTTCCAAATTCTTAAATTTCTAATAAAGAGGTATTGTTCAACGAGTTTTGCATGCGAGTTTTATCAACTGATTGGTTTGTTTGTCATAGTATCAGAGCATTATATTGGCATATCATTGACTAGCCTTAGTTGCTAATGGTCAAAACATAACAGAAGGAGAACTGGCAGGTTTAATATTAGATGATAGTGGCCAGAATTTGATCCTGCAGTGCTCCATATTACTTCTAGGCTTGATGTGATTGTTGGAGGTATAACTCTAGGAGATGCAAAATTTATTTTGCAGATGTATGAGCAAAAGTTGTCTAAACATTCAGGTTATGTATTATATATAGATGGAAGCTCAATACGTATGGCTAATAGAGCATATAGGAAGAGGTGCTGGTAGTAGAGATTATAGAAATCAGAGATAGCTTGATGTATCTAATGCTAAGGGTGAAAATTCATGCCAATCTGTTGGAGAGAGTCTACAGAGTAGTCAAGTATGGGGTAGAGGTAGAATTTTTAACAAACCTAAGCTGATTTGTCAAGTTTGTGGTAAGAATGGTCTTATAGTATTGCACTGCTATCTTAGGTTTGACATAACCTTTGTAGGAAATATAAAAGGCTTTGGATACAGGGGTGCAAATTTTCAATCACCTGTTGCGTTGAATAATAGTAACTTGAGGCTAATATTGGTCAGGTTGGGTACTTTGAAGTAATGTAGAAAGTTTATGTTAATCAATTTTTTGGTGTTGAGAAGAATAATTTGCATCCAAGAAATGTGTCGTTCAATAATCCTGAACTACAATTGTTAGTCTCAAGAGGAATTAAGAATACATAGATAAGTGCAGTAAATGAAAGGGGTGAAAGTCACACTGATGCAACTGAGAAAGCAAAGGGGTTTTCCACTATAGTTGATCTTGTATGGTATATGGATTTTGAGGTCATAGATCACGTGACTTCAAACTTGAATTAGTTGTAAAGGTAGACAACAACTTCAAGCGGAGAAAGGAGAATGCTTGAACATTTCTCACACGTGTTCTGTTTTCTAAAAAATCCTAAGGCTAGAAAATCCTACGACGAGTGAATAAAATTATGAAAAATATTAATCCTAAAAAGTTTTAATACCAACGAGATCAAATTTAATTCAATTTATAAATAACATAAAGCAAAAGAGAGAAAAGAGAATGTTCAATGATTTTTAAAAGGATCAATAACGTTTCATCTTAACCTTCTTATGTTTGCTTTTTCAAGCAATCAATTTAAAGTTTTTACTCAAAATTCTTTTTGAATCTGTAAGCACTCATGTTGTATATTATTGGTTTTTACCATTTACTCAAGTACTAATATTTTATTAAACGAAATACTAAATGTATTTAATAATATACAACAGAAACACTTAGACTGAGTTGAAACATAGCAGCGGGAAACCAAGGTTAAAACAAGTTTATTTGGCTTGAAATTTCATTATATATGTATATAATATGTGTCATGCATATATGTACATTATGTAATCACATTCACATGCATATATAAAACTATAAAAGCATACAAACAGGAAGCATGCTACAAAACTGAAAATCGAATCTCAGTTGGCAGTCATCTCCTCCTCTCAGTTCCCAAAACTATACTGACTTGCAAGAGAAAGGAAAGTAAGAAGTAAGTGATACATTCACCCAATAAGCGTTTTTTATCTCTGACCCTAAACCAATCCTCCTCATTGGATTGTCACATCAATCACATACCAAATCATACATATTCTCAGGAGAAAACCAACTAGTTATCACGTCTCATCATCTTGATATTAGCTTTCTATATTGTAGTTTATGTCTTTACTGTTCTGGTATTTATTATTTTGTAATTCATGTATCATTACGTGAGTTCATGCATTTTGATATTCTGATTTTGTTATTCGTGTTTCATTACACCATTGATTCATATTCTGGATATATATTATTTCTTAATGTCTTTTCATTCTCTGAATAATAATCTGTTGTATATGTCATGCTATGAAACATACTGAAATCATATCTAGGCCTTGGCCTGTATACTGAAAATAGCTTTTCAAAATCTGTTTTACTAAAAACTACCATTGGATCCTAAGTCCCATATCTAAAAACTGATATAAAAGTTGATCTTAAAGCTGTGTATCTGAGGATACCTGCTATGCTGCGCAGACTGATGAATACAGGGATTCGACACCTTAGCCATGTGAGTTTCCTATGCAAACACGTGCTAGAAACTGTCTAGGTCACGTGATGCCTCTGAATCTCATAACTGAACTGAGCGTCTCACGCTATAACTGCATCTAATCCTTAGATCAAAAAATCTCTATACTACTAACTGAGCACTCCGACATATGCCAATACATAGAGCTACTAATAAGCATATAGCTCCTGATGCTATCAGGTGTGTTGAAACTCACAAGTGCCCCCTCGTATTCACCATTGAAATCAATATTTTTCTATTGAAAACATGTATTTGGATCTTTGGATCCATTTTTGAAAACTCTGTATGACATGTCATGTTATATTGTGCATATGATGTATCATGTAAGCTTAACTAAGTTTATTTTACTGTTTTCTATCAATTATATATCTTTCACTGTACATATTTCTTGTTTCATGCTTTATTTTCTCTTTTCTGCCTTACGCACGGGTGTGCATACGCTTACACAGGACCGTGAGCTAGTCGTGCGTGTGGTCGTGCACAGTTATGTGATTTTCTGCATTTTCTCATTTTCTCATTTTCTTTTGGTGCACGATTGTGACATAAGCATACACAGTTATGACCCTACAATTCTAGGTCATGCATGGGTATGTGAACATGACCGTAACCATGCAAAATGTAGCATGCACGGGCGTGCGCTACGTGAGCGCGGGCGTGCATCGCACTCTACATCAATATGGCCAGCAGGAATCAAGCTTGTTCCCAACCAAATAGCATACCAAACGTAAATTAATTATTTCCCACATACACAACACTTCATATACATATGCTTTGCTACCAATAACACAATTTCTCATAATCAATCATCCAACCCATATACACATATACATAAAACATACTTATCACTCACATATACATGTCTTTTGATACATGGTTGTGTGTGGCCAATTTTAAATTGGCTCAGATTACAAAACTTGGCACCGACAATGCACATGAAAATATGTTCTACACACATAACTACAAAACAAACTACATATAGACGTACATTTAAGTCACACTATGGTCATGTGTTTAGACAAATTTTCAAAAATAAAACTTTATCCAATTTTGGTCGCAAATTAAATCATATTGTGAACAAATTAACACATTTTAACATATGTTTATTATCATGATAATGCAAAGGGTCTCACATCTAATATCTGCACTTTTAGCTTAAACCTTGGGTGAGAAATATAATTTGCAACTTTTTAAAACTTTTCTAGACCCTTGTATCAATATAGTAATTCTAAACTCAACTACTACTTAAATCAATTATTTATATATTAACCGAAAGTAATTGATTAATTATCAAAAAAATAGTTCAATAACTAAGGAGAACTGACTAGTGGCAAAGTTTCCAAAGACAAACATGGTGACATCGAAACACCTTTTACAAATACACTAAGGATGGAAACTTTCCGAAGATAAACATGGTAACGTGACTATTAACAAACTGATTTTTCAGGCAATTTGAACCATTAACAAACTCATTTTTCAGGCAAGCTGAACCGACAACAAACTCATTTTTCAAGCAATTTGAGCCATAAACAAAGATGTGTCCAACGAGTTTCAGGCAATCTCTCCCATTAGCAAACTGATTTTCAGTCCAACAGTCAATATACTGCTGAATAATAATGTTGAAGATCATTCTTTGCACGCCTTCACTGTCCTTCCTCGTTGATCTTGGTCACCAACCTGACTGACACTTTGCATTTTAAATTTGTAATGCATGCAATCCAATTCGCCATGGCGGGCGGTCATTGAGAACTTAAACTTCTCCCCTTGTACAATTTGTTGTACCGATTCCAGAGACAACTAGAAATGAAGGACGATAAACTCAATTTTCAGGCAAGCGGAACCGACAACAAACTCATTTTTCAAGCAATTTGAACCATAAACAAAGATGTGTCCAACGAGTTTCAGGCAATCTCACCCATTAGCAAACTGATTTTCAGTCCAACAGTCAATATACTGCTGAATAATAATGTTGAAGATCATTCTTTGCACGCCTTCACTGTCCTTCCTCGTTGATCTTGGTCACCAACCTGACTGACACTTTGCATTTTAAATTTGTAATGCATGCAATCCAATTCGCCATGGCGGGCGGTCATTGACAACGTAAACTTCTCCCCTCTTCCAATTTGTTGTACCGATTCCAGAGACATCTAGAAATGAAGGACGATAACGCTCTAGTGCCCTTACTTTTTATTGTTTTACAGTTCATTTATTTCACAATACGGAACCCTTCTGTCTTCTTACGCTGATATTGACAAACCCATCCCGTGTATTCTTGGTTAGTTAAGGAAGGGCCTCGTAGACCATTGGGCTTTCAAAACCTGAGATAAAGTATTTTTCAGCCCATAATTTATCACTATCATTAAATACATCTCTTCCATGTCTTAAAAAAAATATTTTGTCAACCCCATTAAATACTAAAAATTAATTCTTTAAAATTAATAATATCTTTTTTTTGGCCAAAAACTTACTTTTATCTCGTGACAAAATATCATAAAAAAAGTTTTAAAAAACTAAATATATTTTGATTAATAGTTAAATTTAATAATCAATTATTAAATTTAATTGATTAAAAAAAATTTTTTTTAAATAAAAAATTTTAAAAATAAGAAAATTAAATTTATAAAAATATAAAATAATATTAATAAAATTAAATTATTGTGTACGTGTATTCTCTAATTTTGGAAAACGTGAAAAACAATTTCATTGTTCATATATTCTTTTGTATTTAGAAAATTAAAAATATTGTTTTAAATAATCTTTGTTAACAAATAAAAAAAAAAGGATCAGAACCGAGAACATATTTATATTATTCCACTGTTTTCATCTTTTAAAACATTTTTCTTCTCCCATTATTAATTTTTTTTGTATATAAAATATTAATTAATTTTTTAAAAAATAAAATGAATATTTATATGATATTTCTTTATTAATTATGTTTTAAGATAGTATTTTCTCCATTTTAATAAAATTTTACCTAATATATTTCATTATTTTCATTTGCAAAAGTAATTTCAAATTCTTAAGAGACATTCAAAAACTTCAATATTTAATGTCAAAAGAATTGCGTAAAACAATATGGAATGGCCTTTTGATCTGTCTATGTTGATTTCTAGGATTTTGCTGCTTATTTGTATTTATTATTTAGGGGTGTTTCTATAGAATTAATTTTATATTTGGAAGAACTAAAATATTTTACTCGGAATAAAAGATCGAAAATATTTTCAACCTCTAAAAACTTTCTCGTCAGTCAGCAATTCATGACGTGCTTAGACAACGCGGTGGTGAAAACTACTGCAAAACCTATCTTGTTTAATTAATCTCAATGAAAAAATTATTAATGTGCAGAATTTTAGAGGACAATACATGAAGGTATCCAATTATTATTATTTTTTTTCTATTGAAAGATTAAATTTTATTTTTAAAAAAAATTAAATTCTCTTATTTTTTTATTAAAACAATTACAATAAAATTTTTAATATTTTTTATGAAAAAATACCAATTAAACATAATTATAATTGTTTTATTTTGTTTTCGGAAACAAAATAATTAATTTAATATTTTTTATAAAAAATAATGAAAATTTAATTTTAAAAGCTCAATCTTTTTAATGAAAAAAAACTTATTCCATTTAATAAAAAAAGTTCAATCTTTTCATAAAAAAGTTATAATTCAATATTTTTAAATGATATTATCCTTGCAAATTTTGTACACACAAAATAAAGTTGAACCTATTATATGTCAAAATGACGAAATTACAGATCCACGATAAAACTCAACAAAGAAAAAAATATTCACAAGAAATTAGAAATATGGAACCAAAATCTACAACTTATGCCATCCTCGATAACTATCACTATAAACTATATGCAAACTGAATTTTAAACTATTTGTAATTAATGAACTAGGAAATGAATTTTTTATACTTATATTATGCTTCAAATCAAACCAAATTAAATTAAAAATTAGCAGCTTTGGTTTATGATTAAAACCTAAAAAAATATGTTTATATTCTTAAAAAACATGTATGACAAAAATGTCTAAAATATATGTTAAGACGAAACAATAAAAGTGAAGATATCATCAGTACTGTTAGACATTTAGAGACCAACCAAACATTATTGTCTCAATTCCAATTTTAAAGTATGTTACATATATCACTAGGAAGGAAGTAATTTTACTTATGAAATAAGAATTCAGTATAAATCATTTTTCAAAAGGAAAAAAAAAAATTAGCCTGTAAAGTGAGAATCTAAAAAGTTCCTTTATCATATACCATTAGATGCAGTATCAACACACACCATCCAAAACACACATATACACAAATGGTAAGAGAAGAAGAAAAATATAAAGTAAGACTGTAGCTTTAATATTTGCCTATATACTCCTCTTTCTAGATTACATCATAAAGTTTCATTCAACATTGAAATATAAAAATAATATATCTATCCTCATTTTTTACAAAGATAAGGGGATCATGACAGGGTATTTAGGGGTAAGATAGTTATAGGATGTTGGATTGGTGTGATATGTAATGAACTAATGAAGAATGTGATAAATACTTTGTTTTCCTGCTGATTAAATAAGTTAATGCATGCTTTGATGGAAGTGTTATGTAAATGTTTTACTTACTACATGATCCATGTCTATATGGGCATGTTCATGATGATTTTGATGCTGAAAGAACAT